>JASAND010005197.1:0-84643 GCA_030248195.1 Trissonchulus latispiculum
GATCAGTATGGACAACGGCCGATAACGGTGATAAACTAAACCAGGAGAAAGAGTTAATTTCATTATTGCACATCACTATGAAAACGTTAGTACCACAAACAAATCCAAGGTACGGCGGTATCTCAGTTGAAACATGCCAGCCGTCAGCTTGAATAAAATGAACGTTTGAAACACTGACTACCTTATTTCTATATCGATCTATCGACATTATCACACAACAGTCATTCAAGATGTATTTGCTGGACTGCTAGCCGCATAGAAATACAAAGATTGTAATATTCCAGCACAGATAATATTCAGCCAAATTACAAAACAGCAGCAGATGTGTACAAGTAGAAAGGAACATACTGTACAAAGATGAACAATTAGGCACATTCTGTACCTTGTCGCTTGGGCCGATCCTTATTTTTAACACTGGAATTAGATTTTGACGAGGATGATCGCATCATGACTTGATAAGCCATATTCTTTAAATCCTTCTGCGGTGCTACCAGTGCGTCAATCTTTCGATCATCTACCAAGCCGTACAAGTCTATAAACAAAGACGTAATTAAGCTAAGCAAGTCTGCAAAGTGTTGACTAACACGGACAAGCATAATATTGAGAAAGCTATAGCTAAAGCATTTAAAAATGAATGGAAACAGCGAAATCGCATTATATATTGCTATTACGCACCATTATTGCTATCTTTCTGACCAGGCTTTATCAGTACAAGCTGGGGCTTCGGGCAACAATAGGTTGCACAGTCCATACTGGAACAAAATTCATGCAGAGGCGGCACGTGCTGCAACCAGGACGAATCAGTGACACGTTCACCTCCAGAATCTTCACCATCCAAGTCGTGATCAAACAACGACTCTCTCACTAAAGTAGAAATGTCAAATGAAATCTAAAAATATGTCCTGCAATATTTCGATTTCGCAATGAGAGCAGTTTACATTTTAGAGAAACAAACCAGTGTAAAAAGGGTAATAACCACAAAATAATCAAATAAAAAATCAGCTGAAGCTTACTTTCCCCAGGACCCGGATCGCCTTTATCTTTGGAACCTTTTCCTTTTAATCTGAAACAATCAAAACAGAAGATACCACAGTATAACCAAGAGTCCATAATAATTTCCTATATATTATAGAAGATCTTCTTAATAATAGTGCAATTATGCACTCTTGGTATAACTCACAAAGTTAATTTTCCCAAGTTCGTAAACTCCTGGAACTAGCGAAGCTCGCAACATTTTGAGAAAAGTCTTCACGAACTAAGGCAGCATTTCCTTGACAGAGCAAGAAATAGTTGAGCAATCTGAGTACCTGCTGAAAGGAAACTGGGAAACATCGTAAAAGGTAACTTATCCAAACAATCTCTGCTATTACGAAATCGGCCGGCTATTACATAATACAGCTACCATAAACGTACTTAAAGCTATGATGAACAGGCACGGACATAATGCTTTGTCTGTGATGCCAATCCAAAATATACAAAACTGCCATTGCAATTAAACTGAAACAAAAATTTCACAAAAATTCAAAATTCCGTGTAGCCTTCATGTCCCACTATCAAAGGTCATAGGTATAAGCAGGAAGGAGAGCTACAGTGCGAGAGTTACGCTACGAGAGAGCTGTAGAAGGAAAGCCGTGCCCACATGAACTCTCTACACAAATAAGTATACTAACGCAGGTGTGATGCAATAATTACCAGAGAGCCATAACAGCAACCAGGCCAACAATAGTAGCTTGAAGAATCCTGTTACGACATAATCCACCATGAACCCGCTCACAGTAACACGTCTGTTGCCTGTAAAACACAATCAACATCAGACAAGTGCAGAGCTCGCTCTACAAAAATGAAGTTTTGCGACTAGATTGCACCAACCATGTCATGTTAAAAAATTATTACGTTTAATAACAATAAGCAAGACTCTTTGGCAGCTATTTACGTTAGTTATCACAACAGCGATTTTCCGATGCGGTAAATAGCAGTTTTGCCCCCTATCTTGAAAATAAATTAGTGAGTGGGTGTTTCCAGTGCGAGCGTATCAGACAAAATGAAAATCAATCGCACAACCACAACTATTACCGTCAGCATGACAGCCTGACATAATGGTTACCTTTTGCGCTTTAGTCGCTCAATATAGGAGGATCCTGGGACACGACCGAAGTCTGGATCTTTTGTGCCACCGCTGTGCTTGCCAGATCCATTCAGTGGCAAATTGGGCGTAGATCCTGTCATGCTCATTTGACTATTTGCTGAACTGACATATCCACAGTTACCATTCCTGGTAAGGCCGTTTCTGCTGCAAGTTCAAATATCTTTGATTTATTTAACGAATTCGTTTCCAATTTAGTAATACACGAATAGTAATACACCAGTATAATATCCTTTTTGAAGGAGTCAGTTAGCGTAAATCGTAAGGCGTTATGCAATGTGTTCAGCATAGAAGCAACTTATTTTAAGAAATCGTAACTTTAACTCTTACTCTTGCTTTTAACAATATTTAATGAACACGGAACACTGACTCAAGGCCGCACCCAGGGGGGGGGGGGGTTCAAGGGGTCTAGACCCCCCTTTTGGGATAACTAAATGGAAAATTTTTGCTATTTTTATGGCAAAACAGCTGTTTTTAAAAAATTTACGCGCCTTCGGCGCGATAATTTCGAAATTAACGTCCAATGTACCGTTTTTGGGCAAAAATGCAAAAAATTTTCAAGTTCTGGGGGGCTCCGCCCCCCAGACCCCCCGTTGCATTTTACCTTGGACCCCCCCCCCTTTTCAAAATCCTGGGTGCGGGCCTGCACTGACTATATACTGTATATGACCATATCAGACTGAAAACAATCTAAAGCTTACACGAACTTGCTAAAATGCGCTCAAGTTGCAGCTGTGAAACACTAAAACACTAGAATACACTAAAACAACTCAGCAGTCCAAAAACTTGAACCACAACACAGAATGAATCACTATACCTAACACCGGAGTTGTCACTAGAGAGTGATAGGAATGAATCCACCCGTCTGAGCTTTTCCCGTAGCCTATTGCATTTGTTGGCAATCTTTTCCACCTCATCAATTTTGCACTCCAAATTTCCAGTCAGTCGACACAATTCCTTCACCGCAGCTGCACTTTCAAAGAATATTCTACTCTAAAAACATTAAATTGCATAACGATGAACGTCACATTTCAATTCTAAAAAACTTGAGTTAAAATTACTAAGTAGACTAGAGAAAAGTTGGTAAGTCTTGCTGAAACGTTAGGTCTGCAGACCTCATTATCTAAAGCACAATGATGGCTAACGGTTCCACAAATATGGCAACTTGTGTGTACTTAATGTAAGCACAAAGCCTCCTAATACAAGCAAACCCTAGTAACACTATACAGGAGTATCGTTCGGTAAATCGGTATTCGGTTTATCCACTTAGCACATCGTTATGTCAAATCGTTCTCACACATAAAAGTGTTCTGGCATAAGCCTGATGAAGGGCTGTCCCCCTTCCACAGATCACGGTTTTTTGCGTAAAATACTGCGTATTTACGCAGTCGAGCTTAAAAATACGCAGTCAAAAACAAAAATACGCACCAAAATACGCAAAATCTGTGGCACAGATGCAGACAACATTAGAGTTGTCACACCTGGCTTCGGGCTGAGAATCCAGAGATAAGCACCGGCACCCTGTAACCTTCTGTAGGTTTAGAGTTCTCTCCAAGGGTCACTTTACCTTTACCTTTACATAAAAGTAATTTTTTTCAAACCTACTTCATCCACTTTCAAATAGTGTTCATCCTCCCGGACTGCGTCAGGAAGCAGGGCTTCCACTTCCTGAGCTATCACTCCCACTCTGCAACGATCATTCCCATCCAGACCCAATTCTTCGGCCACTTCTGGACGAAATTCGTAGCGCACAATTCTGATTTGGGACATACGAGACATGGCCTCTTGAGTGTCATACTAAAATTTCACAAACATGTATATATACAATGTGTTTTGAAGGCGGCTTAAATTTTACCTACATCAGAGTACAGTGGAAATTGGTACGTGCTAAGTAAGAACTATTCACAAGGCAGACTTGAGAAGCTAGAAACAGAACTTATTACACAGAAGCTTTCCAACAGATCAAAACGATGTTAACAGACGAAAAACGTAAAAATAAAATGCTACGTGTATAGATTGGAAAGATGTAGCTAATACTTAAAGGTATTTTTATTTACTTAAAAAAGAAAGACAAGAGATCGGAAAATAACATCCAACCATGTTAGTGATACTCAGACAGAACTACAACTCACATCCTGAATATTGTGTTTGAGTCGAGCGTCAGAAGGATTTGTAATCTTTCCAACCACATGAACGTCACCATGTACATGTAAAGCTGCTTGGGGAGTGGCCGTGCCTACACCAACCGGACCCTGAAAATAAAACAATATAATACATAAAGATAAAAAATCTAAGTAATACAGCTAAAACATTTTACAATTTCAGCCAATAGGTACATACGTATACGTAGCAAGAAAAAACTGAAGTAAAGTTTGTCAGTAAAAAATTCAGCTTAATCCAGCAATGGATTTTAATGTTGACGTTGTACCTGATAGCAAACGGAGCCCGGTGTAGTACCACGCTGCCAGTGAACCTCGTTTTCCGAATTGTCAAATTGCCCAGGGTTGGATGCCTGAAATATGCGACAGAAAATATTGAATCCAAAATTCAAAAAACGGACTTAAATCCATCAAATTCGCCCTCTAGCTCGCTGCTCTCATTTGAATTTAAAAGAACATTTCAACAGTTCTTAAAAATCTCCAACTGCTATACTTCTTACAACACCTCTGATTGCCAAAAACAACGCAAAATGCAACAATAGATGGATAGAAAATCAGCTCACATACCCGCACAATAACCCGCTCAGATGCATAAGCCACAATAGTGTGCCTTTCGTCGGCTGGATCTGTAGCCTTGAGTGCAACCACCAACTGAAAGTATTTCTGATCCGGATTTGGTCTCCCGTTCTTTCTTTGATTGTTGAGAGTGGTCTCTGAGAAGTGGAGACGCTGGACGGTAATTTTGGTGATGCGACTGCCTGGCAGATCAATACTGAAAAATAGTGTTCAATAAGACTATAACAATTTTCACCAAAACACCAAACAAAAAACAGAATTTTAAGAAACCTAGCATCTGAAATTGCCGAGTCAAGTGACCCCCTCGCATAATACTGATGATATAAGCGGATGGGCCCTGCCCAGTACAGTTTTTCTTTATTGGCCACAACCACGCAACAGCCTACTCCGCTAATGTTTTCCAAAAAACATGCTCAAGTTAAACTGTCCGAGTTAAGGTGCTGGTATCCTTTTGTGCAGTGCTTTTGTGGTGATTTTTCAAAACGCTATAACTTTCGCAATTTTGGGAGTTGGAAAGAGCTTTATACATCGTTTTAAAGCTTATAATCTGTGCATTAACATGAGTTTACGAAACTAGCAAAATTGGCAAAAAATAGCAATAAACTTCCGACATGCTGACATCTGACAAACTGAATATAGACCAAAAAATTTTGAACATCGGTTTCTCAAAACTGTAGAATCAGCCAAGATTTTTTCTTGTGCCATGATATGTAGGACATGTGGGTCGAGGGACATTTTTTTGGATTTGGCTCAACAAGTCTCAGTACTCCAGAAAATCCGGCAAAGGCGCGATGACACGAAATTTCGCAACTTTCTGTTCAGTTTTCTCACACCTGGAGATGTTTTAGCTCAAACCAAGAAAAATGTCCCTCCGCAATAGGGCGAATTTTCATTCAGCCCAAAATCACGCGAATCCATTGGACAGTTTTTGAGAAATCAATGTTCAAAACAAAATAATCGCAATTTTGCCAAAATGGTTTTTCGACGAATTCCCTTGCTTAAAGCAACGAACTCCAGCGAATAGGTATTGATAAAATGCGCAATTGGACGGTGTATCGATTGAGTATAAATAAGCCGAAATTGTCTGTAAGATTTGGCAGTAATTTTGAAAAAACTGATTTCGTCAAAAATGGCCATTTTTTGACCCCAAAAATCGTTTTTGGCTTATACTGCCTTAACCACTAGAGGTAGCTCAAAAGTTGTAAAAGCAAAAATGTTCATTTTGGTGCCTTCTTTCCATCCATAACAACCAATCCGGTGTAGCGACTATGTGCTGAGAGAATAAGGGCAAAAACCAAAACTTTCTTATCTTTCAACCTAAAAATCCGGGACTGGTCCCAGAATGTTAAAGAGCACGAAAATAAGGTATTTGGAAAGTTTCATCCACTTTCATAAAGAATTGAAGCTTGTAGGGTCGAATTTACACAAAGCGATACTAGCACCTTAAGGGGGGGCGACTAAAATGGGGGTGCCCCAAATTTGTCCGATTGGCCTTCTTTTCAGCGAAGTTAAAGAGCATGGGTGTAGTCAAAAAATACTTGGTCGTTGGTTCTTAGCTGCCTTCCAGTCATGTGCAGGCGTCGCGTTTATGTGCCCGACCCTCCCCCCCTTTTTCGCAACTACCAACATAATTAATTAAAAATTTCTGCTGGCTGCAAGACCCTAGCTCCAAGCTTGTCATTGGCCAATATAATTTGGCACATGTGGCCCTATATGCGGAAAAATACTAGACGTCTGTATATTATCTGCATCTCAAGTAATTACAGAAGTGGCAAGAAAGTCTGCCGCGTGAAAATTTTTTATGTCAACTTTAATCTTCAAAAATTGCCAAAATCGCCATTTTCAGTCTGTAGGATCCTGTGTGAAGGCTTTCTGCAGCCATAGAAGTCGCAAACCTTCACTAATCGAGCTGAAATCGTTTGTGGGTGTGTTTTCAACCACGCTGAGTTCAGATATCTCAAAAAATTTTAATTTCAAAAAATTTGATTTTTTCGATTTCTGGGGTACTATTGCCCAAAAAAGGCGATTTTGTCAATTTTTGAAGATTAAAGTTGTCATAAAAAATTTTTCACCCGGCAGAATTTCTTGCCATTTGGCACAAATGAGTACTCCTATAGGGCCTCTGTATATGCCAAATTACAGCCTTATAGCTCGCACCAGTTATAAAATATTCCTTTCGTTAGCCAAAAATTTTCAAAATTTTGCAGAAATTTCAACTTTGAACAGTAATTCCCTCAGATGCAGATGAGATACAGACATCTAGTATTTTTCCGCAGATAGGGACACATGTGCCAAATCATATTGGCCAATGACAAGCTTGGAGCTAGGGTCTTGCGGCCAGCAGAGATTTTTAATTAATTATGTTAGTAGTTGCGAAAAAGGGGGGGGGTCGGGCACATAAACGCGACGCCTGCACATGACTGGAAGGCAGCTAAGAACCAACGACCAAGTATTTTTTGACCACACCCATGCTCTATAACTTCGCCAAAAAGTAGGCCAATCGGACAAAGTTGGGGCAAACGTTTAGTCGCCCCCCCCTTAAGGTGCTGGTTTCCTTTTGTGCAGTGCTTTTGTGATGATTTTTTGAAACGCTATAACTTTCGCAATTTTGGGAGTTGCAAGGAGCTTTATACATCGTTTTAAAGCTTATTGTCTGGACATTTACATGAGCTTACACAACTGGCAAAATTAGCAAAAAAACAGCAGAAATTTTCTGACAAGCTGACATCTAACAGGATGAATATAGACCAAAAGTTTTTGAACATCGATTTCTCAAAACTGAAGAATCGAACAAAAGTTCTTTTTGTGCCATGATATGAAGAACATATGGGCCGAGGGACGTTTTTTTGGATTTGGCTCAGCAGGTCTTAACGGTCGAGAAAATCCGCCAAATGCACAGTAACACGAATTTTCGAAACTTCCCGTTGAGTTTTCTTGCTACTCAATATGTTTTAGCCCAAACCAAGAAAAACGTCCCTCCGCAGAAGTGTGAATTTCGATTCTGCCGAAAATCTCCGGAATCCGTCGAGTAGTTTTTGAGAAATCGATGTTCGAAACAAAATAATAGCAGTTTTGCCAAAATGGTTTTTTGGCCAAATCTCTAGCTGAAAGCAATAAAGTCCGGCTAATAGGCATTCATAAAATGTGCATTTGGACGATGTATCGATTGAGTATAACTAAGCCAATTTTGTCCTAAGCATGTGGCGGTAATTTTGAAAAAACTGATTTCCTCGAAAATGGCCATTTTTTGACCCTAAAAACAGTTTTTTGTTTATAGTGACACAACCACTGGAGATAGCTCAAAGGTTGTAAGAGCAAAAATGTTCATTTTCGAGTCCTCTCTCCAGCCATACCAATCAATCCCGTGTCTTGTCTACCTACTGGGAGCTTAAGGCCAAAAACCAAAACTTTCTTATCTTTTGGCCTAAGAATACGGGACTGGTCCTAAAATGTTAAAGAGCACGGAAATAGGTTATTGCGTAAGTTTGAGCCCTTTGCGTAAAGGATTAAAGCCGTAGGAGTAAAAAATACCCGAAAGGAAACCAGCACCTTAAATGATGAAAAGTTAAAATGTCTGAGTTAAATGATGAAAAAATTATAAAGTATACACACAAACGATACTCAACACTTACGGTCCGGGCTCATACGGCACAGGTTTACGATCAGACTGAGATTGTTTGATCATAACGGTAGATGTAGCCATTTCTGACTGAAATAAATATTTTAAGATAAAAATATAAATATTTTATGTCATTGAATCGCATCAAATTTTTGAATCCTTTGAAACTCTGCTTTACCTGTATCAATTTGATTAAAATGAAATAATAGGTTAAAATTGTCCATTCACATATCAATATTAGCAAACGCCGAAACTGCTAAATGCTTTAGACTTGAAACCAAGTAAACAATAACCACCATAGCCAACCTTAACACCATAAAAATCCAGTCGAAAGTCTTTGATTGGTTTTAGTAGGCTACCATTTTCTGTGTCCACTCTGATGTACTTTGGTGATTGACGTCCATGAACGCCAATTTGAACAGTAATCTGTAACAGAAAAATATAAAAGAATTATCCGGAACTCAGTTAATGCTATCATACAGAGCTAAGAAATCATTACGAACTGCAATCAACAAAGTATTTCCGTGCAATAATGAAATCTATATACAAATGACGTAATCAATGTTACCTGGAAATGGTTCTTTTTCTGATTAATAAATGCCTGATCATTTGGACTGAAGTTAAAGCCTTTGTCAGCCACAACATGAAAGCCCAACGGCAGTCTAAAAAAGAGAAAGGGAAGGGAAAGTTATCATGAGGAAAACCGGAAGCAAGAAATTGCAAAGCGATCCCCGCCCTTACCTACAAATCCGACAAAGCACGAAATCACAAAAACAATTTAAACCTACAGTTCACGACCATTGACGTCACAAAGCTGATGCCAATTTTCGCGCTGGAATTCAAAGAAACGAATGGCCTGATGAGTGAAATTGTCTTCATAGTAACTCTCATCTGTGAGCTGCGGGGATACTGAAATGAAACAACTTATTGAAGGCGGATGTAAAACGCAATGCAAAAGTAAACGAAGATTAAGAACTGAAAATTCTGAACAGTATCCAAAAGCTTGAAAAGATAGTTGACATCTCGAAGCGTAGTAATCTTAAAAAAATAATAATAATAATCTTACATTTGAATGCAACAACATTTTAACAGCACCGAGATTACAAAAAGGCCTACTTGGTTCGGGTTTAACGGAGGATATGTGATGATAGCTGTCAATAGAATCAGAACGGGGACGTTTTCGGGCATTCATAAGGGCTGTTGCATCATAGAGGGGTGGATAGGTAGGCGATACTTGCTGCTGTTGGGCACTCTGAGGCTGTGTGGATGGGGGGCGTGGGACGGTAAAGCTGTTTGGTGACAAACCAACGGCAGCACTGTTAATACTCTGAAAGAACAAAACAAGAATTAACGCAAAACCGTACTAAAGTTTGGCAAAATCAGCAAGCCCTGAAAACTAAACGACACTTTAAGGAAATATAAACAGAAGCAACAGTGTGATTACAATTTTATTTTTAACAAAAACAGTAACTGGAAGCCTTATCAATACCTAATTTCGGCTTTTAAAACCCTCTGATTTGGAATTTCCACGCTGGGCCCACTTCCGCTTTTCGGGAATTTTAGCCACCGAGGAAATGTGCCCAGAAAGCAAACTGCATCATTTTACAAATGTTTGGCCAAAGCTTTGTTAGAAAACTGATGCAAAAACAGGACAGTTTTCCCACTACTTGCTTATGCATTTTAAGCTTATTTAACACTACGGATAAAAGTCAGACTTCCCATTTAGCAATTCTTCAGAACGCTAGGTAGCGCTCTCCCATTTTCATTTTCCTTTAGGTCTATATATACTACAAACATTTTCGAAATCGCCAATACTATTTGTGCTCAGACATCCGATAAACGTTTTTCATTTTCCAAAAGAAATGTGTTATATACCTGTGGTTGGTGTGGGGCAGCAGGTGAGGGAAATTCCATATGATGATGATTCAGTTCTGGCACCGAGAGAATAAGCCCGCCAGCACCACCACCACCACCACCAGGCTTCTGCCCAAGGGGATTGTGATGGGTCTGCATGGATTCCAGGACAAGGCTATGAGGCGGGAGACCACCCACGACCGGCGGATGAATGACTCCACTGTGGGCAGCCGTAGCAGTGGCCGGATGATGTTGGGTGTGACTGGGATAGCCGGGGGAGGAGGAGGAGTTGGGCTCAGAGTTGCCAGAAGGACTTCCGGCTGAACCAGTCCCTGAGTCGGTGTCTGGAGGACTGTCTGGCAGTCTTCTAAAACAAAATTACAAACACATACGTACACTTTCATACAAGCACTGTCTTCTGAAACAAAATATAAACTGCCGCTATAGAAGAGCAATCGGCATGCCATTTAAGATATATAGAAGAGGAGCCATTAAATTCAAGTATGAAACTTGAGCAAAACTCACCCTGCTGGCAGTTTATTTTTGGAAATGTCAAGAATATGAAGTACGCGCTGCGTATTAGACTTCATCGTTGATGAGAATTCGATAGAATATGTATATATATAGAAAGAAACGAATATGTGCTATTTATATATTTAATGAAATGAGCAATAATTATGGCAAACAGTGGACTAGATTTAAGGACACAGGCAGCCAAAGAGATTCAAGTATTTAAAATATCGCTGCAGAGCAAATGGAAGTATATACAGCGTTATGTAAATAACGCAAAAAACGAGAATTCGGTCCGGCAAGAAAGGTATGTGTAATCGTCTGTATGTGAATATCAGTCGTAGTAAATGGACGACTTAGATATTATTACGTATGTGTATAGCTTACAAGACAAAAACAAACTAACAAGGCATAATCATAAAATTAGCTATATATAAATACTATATACGAACGGAAGCAAAATTGGCAGTAAAGGCTTAGCAGGACATATAATTCTAAAAATAAACTTCACAAGTTTTCATGAGAACTCGAAAATGTCATAAATTAGGTAAGGGTGCATCATGGAAGCAAAGCATAACGAAATTCTTATCTTACTCTTAATTATCAAAACGGATCAATCCATCGAAAGTAAGATGGGATAAGGTTACCTATAAATGATGAACAGCGCCATGAATTCTGCTTAGGTTTCAAATACGCAGGTTAATACATTTTTTCCAATATCCGATAAATGATAAGGACAAATAATATTGGAGAATTTTATTGGGTTTGTACAATGCTGACCCAAATTTTAAGCGAAACTTAATAATTATTAATTGTGATATACGTATATATGCGCACGTGTGCCACGTATACATAAATGTAGATTTAACATTAAACAGAAATATTAGCAAACTGCATCTCCGTACCAGGAACGAGATGGAACGGAAGCCTGCGAGCTTCTGCCACAAAGTTTTAGTTATAGTGAGTTAATAAAAATGTGACTATTCGAACTCAACTTATTACTGCTGCAAAGTTCGGTTGTTACGTATAGGGTTGTTAATTTACAAGTAAAAAGTACCTGTTTTTAACAGTGTTAGAAAGTGCTAAAAAGGGTAAAAAATGAGTAAAGAATGTTTCCATCCCAAATTCATTTTCTATGTATCACGGTTATGATGGACGGGCTATTCAAAGGTTAGAAAGGAAGAGATGTAGGCATTCACTGTATATACGCCACAGCAACTAAGGCTCCATATATATATATATATATATATATATATATATATATATATATATATATATATATATATATATATATATATATATATATATATATATATATATATATATATATATATATATATAGTTGGTCGTCTTATATTTGATTTTTGATAATTGATCGTCATGCTAATAGCTCGCACCGCACATATCTTGCAGGTTCGGTTCAGAAGCTGTTCATCTTTCATTTTGCATTAAAGTAGCGATAGATTTAGCAAAAGAAGAATATAGAAAGAGAGCGGTTTGCCATTTGGATTATTTGCATTAGGGAAATCAGGAAAGCAAGAGCAGTTTCAATTTATTTTCAAAATCTTCAATCTCAAAATTTTCAAATATTTAAATTTCAAGTTTCAAAATTTTCAAATATATAATTATATAGAATGTTCGGTTAAGAAAAATGTCACAAAACAAATATATAATGTCAAGTTTTTTAGATTTCTGAAATTCTGTATTTTGGTTTTAAAATTTTTGTTTCTGAAATACTTTTCTATTATGGCTAGTGCGCAAAATGTCGTGGGTTCGAGTCCCACCGGAGGTCTGAATTTTTCGGACCTTCGGTGGTACATGACTTTCTTCTTCTTTCTCATTTATAATTAATTGGACATTTCGTTACATTTCATTGACTGGGAAGTTCACTTACAGAACCCGTCTTACAAGATTTTTAAATTTTCAGTGGAAGGAAAGGTTATCTGGAACGAGAAACCATCGCAGCCGACAGTTTATTAGTCGACAATGACTTTGTAAAAAGATCAACAGAGTGCAACCATCGTCTTACATCGTTTACACGTGTTGAAATAAACCCCATCTGCAATGTATACTACACCATACTTCAAACACTATTTTGTGCAATTGCAGTGCATCAACCGATGAAAATTTGAAAATAGGGCAAAATATAGGGATTTTGCCAGTAAAATATAGGGCGAAATATAGGGATACTTAACTCTTGTTACAAGCGAACTTCCAGCAACTTTTTTATGCACACACAATATGTGAGTTTACGGAGAGAGACAAACTCCTAACTTAAGGTTTAAACCAAACCTAAGCAGGTTATTCAGCTTTTTCAGAATTCGCAAAATTTCCGGTTAAAGTTTTTCGACAAGTTATTGGTGCTAAAAAGGAATTTCAGAAAATTTTTGAAACTTCTTGAAAATTCCAACAGCCTCCCTCTACAATAGTAACAATATTTATCGATCAAAACTAGGGATGCACCTGGGACAGGTCAGGCCCCGATCTCGAGCTCCCGAGATTTTGTGATATCTTTCAATGACTGTAGGACATATTTTGACCAAAATGTTAAAATTCGAAAGCCAAAGTATGGCAAATTAATTGTTAAGAAGTTTCGATTTCTCACCGATTTGAATGAAAAAATAAATACAAGCGTCCACTGGTACATCCAAGAATTCGCGACTGGGGGTGCGGTGCTTCACGAGCAAACGTTCGCAAGGTTGAAGTTGAAGAAATGTTTTGTTTTTAGAATAAAATTGGTCATAAAATCTTTAAATCTTTGCATTTCGAAGAACCGCTAGAATTTCTATTCCAAAATGGAAATTTTCAACAAGAACTTCGGGCGCATTTCACGCTTTTTCTCCATAAATACCATAAATCTATTTTTCTCCTAATTTTTCCTAATTAAATCAAGATGGGGAGGGGGCGGTCGCCGGCCTCATCTGGCTCCGACCTGCAAGCGTCTGTATTATTGCATTGCGTTTGTATTCTTGTTGCAATATTTGAATTTTTCGAAAAAGGTTCAATTTGGACTCAAGTCTTTCAGGTCATGATGAGGTCCGAGACCGACCCGGTGCATAAGTGGTGGGAAAAATCTAAGTATATAATTTTAAAAACGAGCCTAAGATATATATACGTATATATATATATATATACTAAAAACTATATAAGTTTTTCTGCAATTTTTTTTGGAAAAAGCTAACCCTTTTTGTGTATGAAATTTTCAGAGAATGGTGATTTTTGAAAAATCGCTAATTCTGCTGCCAAAAGCATTGAAAAGACAACGAGTTTGTCACTGTACGCTGGCATTTTTTAGTCATTTTAAGCTTAAAAACAACGATTTTTCGCGTTTTTACCTTAAAAATGCTCATTTTTCGCTAAAAATTTAGGTAAATTTATGCCTTGGGCTCGCCCCCCACTTTGTGGACCCTCCCCACTTCCCGCTCCCTCCCCCCCCCCCCAATTTCCAAAAAAGTCAAGTAAGCGTCAATATCAGGCACAAAAGGCACAAAACAAAATATCACGTCGACCTTGCCTCGACTTTTGCGAAACGATTTTGTGCAAACATGGTCTTCCTCAAACTTTGAAAATTCACAGAAATCGTTGACTCAATACAAACAACTTTTATAGATATATACTGTCACTCCTCCCAGTCGAGACTAAATGTACAACGCAAATTTTCCAAACATTTCCGCTGCAGAAAGGTCTTCCTAACGTTTCCATTGCCCTAGGTATAACACGTGTCGGGATGCTTATTAATTTGAATGGAGGAAACATTTAGTTATGCACTGAAAGCGACTCTTGTGTTGGGGATCCACGAGGCCAATAATAAAATATGAAAACGTTGCCAAAATCGTGAGCCCGCTATCAACTTATACATAGAAGCTGAGGAGTAGGATGACGAAAAGAGCTCTAACAGAGAGCTACTTATACATGCATCTGCATAAAAACAGTGCGCCGCAGGCGAAATTTTCCATATTTAAAAATTAACCTCAAGTGTTTAAAGCAAGAAAGTTTAGTTCTGTAAAGGTTGAATTGACAACAGTTTGTCCTAAAAATAGGGGAAAATAGGGCGATTTCGCTCAATATAGGGAAAAATAGGGCGACTCCGAAAAAATTGGGAAAAAATAGGAAAATAGGGATAGTTGAAGCCCAGCAATTGGCGGTATCTGCAGCTGTAAAATCGTGTAAAAATTAGTGTTCAAAACTGTTTAAAATATACAAAAAATATAGGGATTTTTTAACTATTTGCCCAACTCGTTTGGGGGGATATCTGTATTAAAGTGTATTTAAACGTAGATATAAAGGTGATAAGAAGCTACCGGAGGTTTTCAGGAGTGCTGAGCACGAATCTACAGTTTTTCAATTCCAATTTTCGTTAGGTTGATTATAAGCTTATGTAGTAAGCTTAAGTTGTTAGCTCGCACTGAGCTAACGAAAAGCTGAATCAAAAACGGACTTCTAGACAATTAATTTTTTGGTGAAAATATAGTGTTAAATAGTGTAATAAAGTGGTGTTAAAAAGTGTAAAAAAACCTGCTACAAAGTTCGAAATTCTGCTACTGTTAATTAATAACCGTAAAAATGTTTTAAAATTTTTACAACTTACAAACATAGTTAATAGTTACATACGTATATATATGGAAGCTAAAAACTGCAGTATGTGTGAATAAGGGAAAAATCCGACTAAATTACTCAGTGTAGCAGACTATCATCATATGCTACAATAAAATCTAAGATGCAGCACAAAATTATGTGTACAGATTACACTTACGTAATTATACAGTAATTATGTATATTATATATATATATATATATATATACACACAAATACGTATGCTAAATCAAAGTGACCACGGGACAGACCTGGGGGCAGTTTCATAAAACTTTTTATTCACTTGACTTGACTACTAGCGTAGTCTAGTAGGCGAGTCAAATACCTAACTTGTTTTATAAAACTTTTCCAGTCAAGCTAGTACTAGCATTAGAGTTGCGAGTCTAGTGGGTTGTCAAATGCGAGTTGATTCAACAGCTTCTTGCTAGTAACTGTTTCATAAAACTTTAGCTGCTGCAGGCTACCCCGTTACTAGCAACAGTCTAGTCCTCGAGTGAATTTTGACTAGAGAACTTTCAGAAAAGTGCTAAAACTTTCGTATGTCTTTAGATTTTTGATTGGAAATTTTTATAATGGGAAGAGTAATTTTTTCTTTGCGGTGTCCTAAAATTTTAAATGATTTCGTTTACTGGCCAAATAGATATGATTTTTTAAAGATTTACGCTTAGTTTTGGAAATACTAATACTAGCATACTTGCAACTCGCACTAGCAGTGCTAGTGCCACTAGAAGCAGCACGAACTTAGTTAATTCTGTCGAGTCAGTGAAAATTTTTATGAAACACTTACAATTGCAACTCGCAGTTGTCCTGCGAGTACTAGCATGCTAGTACTCGCATGCAAGTCTAGTTTCTATGAAACTGCCCCCTGCTTGTCTCGAAACGTAAGGAAACAAGGAAAAAACGAACAAATAAATGCTATAGGGATAAGGTGAAGAGTCAACAAGCAATACTTGCCAGCCTAGCTTAAGCAAACTAGGAAGCCTAGGTTCAAAAGCAACTTGCCCTATCCTTCTACTGACTATGGTTTAGGCAGTGGACTAACATCTAGCTTATATAAGTACGTAATAAGTCCAGGGCAAATGTGTCATGCTCAGTACATGAGCGAGAGAAGGGACAAGCAAGAGGGTAAGGGAGGGGAGGTACGTATATACTTGTGCCTGTCGGTGCCTGTGCCTAGAAAGGGACATAACAACAACGACCAAAAGATATATAGGTCCACATTATTTTACGCATATATGCGTACGTAAAATGTATACGACTTTAAGCAAGGTCTATTGAAAAACAGAAATGAATGAAGTCAAATCACTGATCCATCACAAATCAACACCACATATATACATACAATAATAAATATATGTACTGCATCAAAATATTGACATCTCTAAGCAGCACGAACTAATAAAATGATATATAATTAAATCTCTAATGCCAGAGCGACTGCTGCACAAAACCCTTCAGGCCACTACGCAAAAATAGGCTTCGTAGAATGATGACTACAAATCTGTGTAATTTTTGTTCAATATATAATTAATTAATTAGTGATACATGCATACGATGGACAGACAGTCACTAATACGTATGCATCTTTGACGACTCACTGATTAGAAAAAGCTAAGCACTACCAGTTACGATAACTTACACTGGGACAATTTTGAAGCAAAACAAAAAAGAAGAAACAGATTAACTTTCCAGATCATTAAAACATGACTTTGGGGCAGGGAATTGACAAACTAGAAACAAAAATTTAATATCCGAATCGAATTGGAATGGACAGACTCAGAACACAATTTCTGGAACAAATCGGCACTGCGGCAACCCAAACTTGTCTCAGGACTGTTGATTGACCGTACCTGGAATGCTTAATTTTGCTGGTTTGGAAAAACCGATCCTATAGATACATCCAATACTACAAAATTCTTGGAAGTATATATATATTTCCAAAATTCTCAGCAAGCAAAGAGTCCAAATTTTAAGTTTCAAGAATTCTTAACAATACAGCAATCAAGATATGGGCAGATTTTCGACAGTTATATATGTTGGCAGGAACCTAGGGATCGACCGGAACTCCAAAAAACCGGAACCGGAACCGGAACCGGAATTGGCTTTAAAAAACCGGAACCGGAACCGGAACCGGAACCAGCACTTTAACACTACAAAAATCGAAAATTTTTTCTGACGTTTTGGACAATTTTTGCACAATTTTTCGCTTTTTTATAGTTACTAAAACATTGTAATAACGTTTGCTTTATATTTTTTATATATATATATATATAATATATATAGTTATTTCAATGCAGGAACATGAAATTTGCAATTTATATTAAGAGATTTTTGTCTTATAGCATAGTTAAACTTTACTACATTATAGCTTTAAAATTAAAATTTAAAATTAATTATACACGGACACACGGTATGACATGCTGTATTTATATTATTCGAGCACATTTTCGATGAATAAACGGCATCTATATTTTTACATTCTATATACGAATTTAGATGAATAATTTAATCGAATGCAAGTTGACTTAAAGGACATTTACTTGCAAATAAAATTTAACTTCTTACTTGGTTAATTTTAAATTAAGCTAAATATAAGTAGATAGAAATTGATTCCACCAAAATTTTTGCGAGCACCAACAACTGCTCCATCGACAAAATAAGTCATAAACATGTTTAGTTTTTATCTGGCTTGCCTGATAATTTTTAGTCATAATCAAAAAGTTCATTTAACTTTAGAAGCGGAAAAGTTGCAGCATTTTCAAAACGCAAAATAAAAAATAATAATGCCATTTACATTTTTAGAAAACAAAAGATACGTATTTTTCACAAGTTTCAAAGAAAGCCGAAATGCACAATTTCTCCAACTTGAATTAAACAAAATTTCTTCCTTTTGGCTAGCTTCATCAGGATTTTTAAATTTTAAATGACGTTTCTTCAAAAGATTTTTAAAAACCATTGCTATTTGTTCCATCCATAATTTTTTAGTAATTCTGTTGATCTGCGCACTGGATTAATTACTAAACAAAGAGCAACAAACTTACGTAGTCCATATTTAAAGTCCAGTCTCGATTTAAACAATTAACAAGATTAAATTTAAGCTAAAACTGACATTTGATTATACAACAGCGCACTCTATAATTTTGAAATAGCATAGGTCGACTGTAAGGCTTCAATAATTACAATTCAGCATTAGGTATACTTAAATTTAAAAGTTTCGGCGGTCTTGTGCTATCTAATCTAATAGTCTAATATAATAATCTAAGCTAATCTAATCAAAGTAATGCAATAGCGCCGCAGGCGAAAATTTTTGAATAATTCATGTTCTGGTTATAAGAGAATAGCAGTTTTTTAAAAAGTTTTAAAGAAGTTTGATAAAATTTTTGAAAATGTTAATAAAAGTTTGCTTTTGATAATAGGCTAAAATTGGTTCCGGTTCCGGTACGTTTTCAAAAACCGGAACCGGAACCGGAACCGGAATTCCGGTCGATCCCTACAGGAACCATATATATATATATATATATATATATATATCTATATATATATATATATATATATATATATATATATATATATGCAGGCCCGCACCCAGGATTTTAGAAAGGGGAGGGTCCCAGGTCTAGCGGAAGGAGGATAAAAAGGTAAAGCCAGAAAATAATTTAGTACGGAGCTCACTTAATGTTGCAAAATGTTTGCACTTTCCAATCAAACGTGTTCACTAATTGCTTAATTCTTTCAAAAATTGTGATTTTTCTATAAACGTGGATTAAAGTTTCATTTTTGCTATTTCTAGCCATCCTAAAAGGGATGGGTCTAGATCCCTTGAACCCTCCACCTGGGTGCGGCCTTGCATATATGGTATCTACAGGGTATTTTTTACAGGGGGGGGGGGCGGGCCCCCCCCGAAATTGACCTTTCCCCCCCGATAATGTCTTCCCCCCCCCCGAAATCGCCCCCTCCCGGGATTTTTGCTTCCCCCCCCGGGATTTTTTGGAGGCCCAAATTTTTGCCAAAAATAGGCCAATTTTCAAAAATTTTCCGGCCTCGCCGGAGATTGTTTTCGTAAAAATAGCTATTTTTAGCTTAAATCCTGGCATTTTTGAGAACTTTTTGCGTTTCACCATGCAAAATACGCCAAAAATACCATTTTTTGGCTCATTTTTGCAAAAAAATCTCCCCCCCCCGAAAATTTCTTCCCCCCCGGGAAGCCCCCCTCGGAAAAAAATCCTTAAAAAATACCCTGTATATATACGTATATATATACAAGTGCTTGGGAGGATTTCACCCTTCCCAGACCACGAGCTCATCCCCCCAAATTTGGTTTTTCAAAAATTCCGGTTTATCGGCGGTCTTCGGCTGCCGGTCACTAGAGACCTTCACGTGCCTGAATTTTCAGGCCCGGCCCGGCCCGTAAAAATTTCACCTCGGCCCGGCCCGGCCCGTTTGAAAAATTTTCGACCTGGCCTGGCCCGGCCCGCTCCAACTTAGGCCCGGCCCGGCCCGGCCCGTAAGCTCAAAAGTTAGGCCCGACCGGGCCCGTTTTTGCTAATTTTGTGTCGTTAACCAAAATAAAAGTAAGGGTTTAAAATGCACATAACTTTATTCCTCGTCGCAGATACCATTTTTAAACGATTTCTCGTAGCTCATGTTTATTTAGAGCGATTATGAACAGTCAGCGGTTCCGTTCTTGGTTATAGGGAAGAATTCAGTTGACCAGTTTCGATGATTCAAATATAACTTGCAATTAAGGTATAAGGAAGAAGGTATAAACTAAATTTCAGATGCTAATGTACAAATTCTAGCTAAAAGTTAAGTTAAATAAACGCAAATGAGCTAAGTACATACGCCAATAACTCTGAAAGCGAAAGTAAATCAAGTCAGATCGGAATAAAAGAGCAATGATTATTCAAAATTATATTTGGAAAAGAATAAAATCTCCAGTATAAATTGCCGAAACTAAAAAGAAGACAAAACCTTTAAATGAAAATAGCAGGCCCGGCATGTTCTAGTACTCGGCCCGGCCCGGCCCGCACCCAAATTTTTCCTACCTCGGCCCGGCCCGGCCCGTTTCACCTTAAGCCCAGCCCGTTTCACCTTAAGCCCGGCCCGTTTCACCTTAAGCCCGGCCCGGCCGGGCCGGGCTTACGGGCCTGAGTGAAGGTCTCTACCGGTCACCCCCAGAAACTTTCCCTCCTGCACATGTTTGGTTGGCACGAAATGAAAAACAATAGAAAACTGCTATTCTCACTAAATAAAAGCGTTCAAGTTTTACTTTAACAACTTGGTGCTGCTTAGTTTATAAGGGCCAGCTAAGCTCGTCAAAACTAAGATGGACATGGTCGACGGCACACGGGGGGTAACGTAACGCCAATCAAACCGAAGAAGTAAACCACCTACTTTGCAAAGAACTATATAATTTATTAGTTTTCCTTAGCATACCAGTAGACACAGAATATACGTACTCTTGAAATCCACCAAAAACCGGAATTTTTCAAAGAAAGCTTGTATCCCAAGGACAATGGTCACTTCCTGGCCCTGCACAAACCCAGAAAATGTGTTCATCTACGTCCAATCCTGACTCAACAGTCAACAGCCAAAAGCGGGAGTACCTAACAAACTTGAGTCAGCGTGCAGCCTGTAATAGAGATGAGATCAGGGCCGACAAAGCCCGGCCCGGTCCGGCCCGGCCCGGCCCGTCGGGCCGGGCCGGGCCGCGCTGACCTGGTTTCCAATCAGGGCCGGGCCGGGCCGGGCCTGAGAAAAAGTTAATCAGGGCCGGGCCGGGCCGCGCAGCTCCCAACGAGAAAAAGCCCGGCCCGGTCCGACCCTGTCCGGCCCTGCCAAGCCCTGACGTTTTTTACATATTTACCTATCGAAGATATACATTTTCCAATTTTAATAATTGTCTTTGCCTTCCTGAATTCAAAATTTCTTTCCACCAAATGAGACTGCATGTTCCAAATTTTGTTTGAAGTTGCGTACTGCTTTTTGAAATTTTAGTTGCAGTTTTAGTTTGAGTGCCTGCTTGTGTATGTCTGCTCTCGAGTCCAACGTACTATGTGACTAGAATAGTTTAGCTCACTAAAACAGTAAACCATGTCGGTAGTTCAACCTCGGTATTAAGCATGGGGTAACAAAGGTGAGGGCTAGTTTAGTCCTCTGATTAATTTCCGAGGGCTAACTTAGTCCTCTGATTAATTTCCTTAGTACGGTAGGATGCTTAAATTTTTATTACGCATAGCTTCCAGACTCAAAATAGTTCAAAACCACAACACTGTTCACTTCATAGAACTTCAGAACACATCATAGAAGAATTTTTAATAATCAGGGCTTTTCAGGGCCGGGCCGGGCCGCCCAGACCAAACGAGCACTCAGGGCCGGGCCGGGCCAGGGCCTGAAACTTGTGACACAGGGCCGGGCCGGGCCGGGCAGACCTGAAATTTGAGCAGGGCCGGGCCGGGCCGGGCCCGAAATTTCGGCCCTGATCTCATCTCTAGCCTGTAAGCTCGATAGCAGTCCACCTTCCACTATTTATTCAAAGAATGTAATAAGTTAAAAAACAACTTAGCTGTTAGCCAAAAATTATTAAAGCCTTATGGAGAGAATGGAAAAAACTATAAATATGCAAACAAATCGTAGAAGAAAGGCGTAATTGTGCCCGCCCAGAGTCAGTAAGCCAATCTTCAAACAATTGCTCTCAGCTTAATAAAAGAAGGCAACTGGAAGACTTTCAAAGTGTCATTCATATTAAACGCACAGCACCAGAAAACAAATACAAAGACAGAGCACACTCATACCAAACAAACGTTCAGTCCAGCTCTAGTCCAGATACATCATATATATATATATTATTACGTATATATCTACACACTTTCATACGAATACACACATAATATACTGACATGTCAGTAGTATACTAAGCATATAGGCATTACACGAGGAAAGCACACAAGTATATATATATGTAGCTGAAAGTAGCAAGCGTGCTATGTACGTATTTTTTTCATCATTACATCAAAACTAAGCCACTCTTTCAATTATTGTCCCATTCCTTCAGCAGCACAAGATGCCACCACAGTGCCTAGCACGCCCGAGATAGGGAAAGCAAAGAAAAAGCTGTCAAAATTCAAAATAAAGGCAACCTTTTTAGCTACCTACGCAGACAAAAGGCATTTGATACGAGGGGGACATAAACTATGTGCATATGCATTTTCATGGATGAAACAGCCACACCTACACAAGTCCCGGCGAACCCCACGAATACTGGACAAAGGCAAACCGAGTAACGAAAAATAACCTTCAGGCAAAATTTGACAACGACTGTGCTTGTTAGTACGCAGTCGCACCACATACATAATCAGTATCTAAATGAGCTGTGAAAGCTCACCTCACAGCAGTAATCTGGGCTTATATATTTTAGGAGAAAGAAAATGGGGATGGGGAGAGTGGGGGGAGATCGAAAAGTGGGGAGGGCGGAATAACAGTCTAAAAATGCCAAGAATATACAGTAAAAACTAGCCTGTTTTCTATATATACGGCTATAACTGCTAAAAAGTTCTCAAAAATTGAGTTTGAATACCAATAGACGGTTTTTGACCAAAAATTATTTAAATTTGGCATTTTCTGGGCACCTTATAGTGAGCGGGGGGAAGCCCAAAAAGTGGAGGTGTGGCCGAGGGAGGAGGAGGTCGAGTGGGGCCCCCACAAGTAAAGTAAACCCAGGTATATAATAGGGAGGGTAGAGACCGGTGATGGAACCGGGCCACTTAGACTTGGCCCGGTGACCCGGTTTTCCAGAAAATATAAAAATCTTTCAAAAGTTTTTTATTTTTGCCTATTAAAGCCAATCTTTTATTTTCAAGTCCCATCGTCACCCAGAAAAGAATAGTAATGACAATGAAATAGTAATAATGTTTACTGTAAGTTTTATGAATATGACTGCAGCATTTGTAAACTATATAATGCAGAGTTGCCAAAACGATCATTATTCATCTGCAAAATTTGGCAGTGGCTAATATGAGTATATATATATACGTTTTAAGACCGCTAGGTACTTTAGAATTTTGGCTTTTTTACTTTAGTTTGATCAGTTATCTTTAAAATTTACCCTGTTGGCAGAAATAGTCTGCAAACCAGTTTTAAATAATAAAGCTAAACAATATTCCGCCGAAGACAAGATTTAAAAAACATTTAGCTCTTTAACAAAATGCTCAAGTCAGTGTAGAGTAACATATACGAAAATATCAAATTGTGTACGCGAGCATGATTAGGACTGTTACGAATCAAAATTAAACCTAAAATTTTCGCTTTGAAAACAAAAAATTTCCAAAATGTGTGGTAAATTCAGAAAACCGGGTCAAGACCGAGTCGAAGCTGGTGACCCGGTCCAAAAAGTGACCCGAATTAACCCGGTGACCTGATTCCATCGCAGGTAGAGACCTTCACTCAGAACCGCTGACCCGGCAATGCGTTCAAATGCACGACCACCAACTTTGAAGTAAATCGCCTAGGTTTCGCGTAAATTGTGTATGTGGGTCTTAGCTTGCCCACAAACTGAAAATAGTGTTCGCAGATTTCTAGAAACAGGCAATAGAGTTTAGTCTTGCTTATTTCTAGAAATGGGCAAGACGCTTGCCTATTTACAGAAATCAAGGAAATCTTCCCGATTTCTAGAAATGAGCAAAATTGCTTGCCGATTTCTAGAATTTCGGGAATTAGGCACGATACATATATTCTTCTTACGGTTCTTGGAAATAGTATTGGAAATTTTTAGTCGTTTCTAAGATTTTTGTACAATTTTGACTATTTTATTTGTTTGGATTCAATTAATTTTTCAGTTTTTGAAGCTGTTCTGTGTTCTTAGCTCTTTACTACTTCCAATTAGCATATACTTGTGTGTGTATATTTCTTAATCTTTATTCGTCCATTAGCATTTGAAATATGTTTATTTATGTATTTTTAATATTTGACAAGAATTCTCTCTTCATAGTTTGCAATTGAATAAACGAAATTGAGGAGCTATTTATCATCCGAACAGAAAGAGCTGAACCGTTGACTGTACTGCACTGCTCAAAATTAGCTTGAAAAACAGTAGCTTAAAAATATTCTCTGACACGACAATTTTGTGAGACTCTGAACACTGTTTTACTTATGGCCAGCGGCAACGTATTTAGCAAAAACATGCCCGGGCCGGGCTTGACCTCTTAGCTTACTGGCCGGGCCTGAATTGGGGCGGGCCCAGCAGGGCCGAAGTTGAAAATTTACTGGCCGGGCCTGAATTGGGGCGGGCCCAGCCAGGCCGAATTTGAAAATTCTTTGAATGGGCTTGGCCAGACCGAGCAGAAATTTTACGGGCCGGACCAGGCCTGAAAATTCAGGCGCGTGAAGCGCAAGCGAAAAACCTGTGGAATGCCCAAGGAGTCCTAAGATATTGTGACATAATGCTATATATACTGCTGCGGTCAAAGCACATTGAGTTAAAACTTAGCAAGTAAGCAGTAAGCCAAGGAACAGTGAACGCGGGGCTCCTCTTCTGGGTTTACCCCACATTGAAAATTTTAATCAATTCTGAGCTTATTACTAATTCGAAGGTTTTCTTTTTACAGGTGCTCAATTTCATGTTGTTGGCTTTTCATAAAGACACAATCTCAACTACCAGTTAGGCTTTAGATACTTCAATAATATACATATATACGTACCGTAGTTTTAAATTTAGTCCATAAAATTTCCCGAATTATATATATATATATATATATGTAAGCCTGTCCATTGCTTTTTTTACATATTAAAAATCTTTTTTTAGTGTGCCACCGAAATGAGGCTACTGATAGACGCCTAAGCATCAGAAGAGTGGATAAAACTGCTTATAGCGTGCAGAAACATGAAATAGCGCAACTTTTAGCAGATTGCGTAATTTTGGGGTGACCGGAAAGGAAGGAAAAATATGCAAAAATGGAAAAAACCAAAAAAGGCTTTTCCGGGGAATCTTTTTTTCCGGAAAAAACCAACCTACTTAAAAGCTTTGAAAAAAGTAATAATTTGCAAAGTCTGAAATAGTGAAATATGAAATAACAAGTCCAAGCTTTTCGTAACCGTCAGTCGTTAACCAAACAAACAGTTTTCACCAATCGAGACTAGATCAAGTTACTGAACATTCATCAAGCGGCATGGTATGTGCTAAAGGTTTTCATCAATCAATCATCACTCATTCAAACAATCTGAGTCCTTGACAGTCAAGCATATCACGCACGCATATAACTTTTAAGGTGGTGATTCCTTTTGGAGACATCAACTTTGAACCGTTATTACTCATTCATTCCTAGGAGTTAAGAAGCCATTTTTATATCGAAATGGAGCTTAATAGTTTCTCTTTCTAATGAATACAGTGAACATAACTTTAGTTTTTGGAACTTATTTTACTGCATTTTCGAAGTAATTTAATTTTCCAGATTTTTTGCAGACTAAAGCAATTTTTTTCGTGAGGCGTCGGTCATATCATTCGATTCCACTATCAAATAGCTGGGGACCTTTTTAATTATTATGAAACCGCTCTTCGTTATAAAGAAATTAACTAAAATGTAATGCGCAACCTGGATTTTTCCTACTTTTCCTAACTTTGGCAAGCGACCACTGTAACTCGAAAGCAGCAATCGGGGCAACTGAAAAAGGGTCCCTGGGTATTTTTGTGTAAAACAATTCCAGTAAGTGGCGACCCTCTAGCTTGCAATAGTAAATGCTCCACAATCGCTGGAAAAATTTGGTCACGTTTTTGCAAAAACTCATATTTTATGATAGCAGCGTACGGGATAGCATTTAGAAGATTACAATGCCATGAATTACTGGCCCCGACGAGACCTTCAAATTGACACCCTTAGTTTAATTTTACGGCTTGCGTAGCTCAAGATATTTCGGATTAGTTGATTTCTGCAAAAATGCCATGTTTCCAACGACAAAATAAAAAAAATCAGCTATATCTCACAATAGAGAAAAGCTAGAAAGGTGCTTCAAGAATCAAAAATGTAGAGCTCAACAAGATCTTTCGAATGAATACAATCATAGCCATGCAGCTACTAAACTGCCCAAACCTACTAAACTGGCAAAAACTGCCCTGAACGGAGACGTCGAAGTTTTGAAGCGGGATTGCGCGGAGGGTGTTAGAATGCTAAAAGCACTTATTTTGGAAAGTTTCATCAAATTTCATCTTGATTTGTACCGTCAACCAATAATATGTGCCCAAAAGGAATCACAACCTTAAGTACTAAACATATATAAAAATGGTTTTTTAAATGAAATTGAATAGGTTATAATAAAGAAATCGAGAAACCCGTTCAACAAGATTTCCAAAGCACACACTTGGGAATTAAACCCAAATTGAAATTGAGTTCAGAGGGACAGATGTTACCAAACCCTAACCAGACTTGTAATTTAAGACCGCATTCCAATGAAGTTGAAGTCCAGTCGATGCAATCAATGTTGGGTTCAATAGACCTGGTTGTAAAGCAGGTTTGGCTTTGAAGAGTCCAGTTGAGTCTAAGTTGAGTTAGAACCGAATCCGGACACCTCCGCTATAAATCACCCCGTTATGACATTTTTGCTTCCCCCAATTTTTTTTGCGAAAAATAGGCCAATCTTCAAAAATTTTGAGACATCCCAAGAGAGTGTATCGTTGAAATGTCTATTTTTAGTATAAATCCAGGAATATTTGAGAATTTTTGCATTGTTTATGCAAAATACGCCCACACGCCAATTTTCGCTTTCAATCCACCCCTCTGACAACTTATCCCCCCCAACACAGGAAACCTAACTGTACGTACACTGCAAAATTTAGCACTCTACGTACATAGCTGTACGACTATTTCCTTTTTCTTTACAAAGTATATAAAGAGGAAGAAAACCGTACAAGCTCGGATGGTGATGGATTGTTCCAGAATGTTGACTGTGATGCTGAGCAGCCAACTGCTGTGATCCATGAAGCTTCATTCCATTGACAGGGGCAGCAGCCGCCCCGTTATGATATAACCCTCCGTTACTGTTGTGATTCAGTAAATCTTGCGGGGTTAACATCGCACGCCGACTCGCCAAAAGCTCATCCAAGAAGTTAGGCCTGCAAAAACAAAATGGCAAGATGAAAAACCAATACAAGTAAACAAATCTTATTTAAATATAAAAAAGCTGTCAGTAACAATCCCTCCCTACCAGTGAGTAAAAGTCAACGGTTCTGATAAATAATCTGTATTAAGCTTTGCATATCCAAACAGCTATGGTTACCTTATCCTTACAGTGTTAATAATAGGGGCGTAACGAACACATTAGACGTTGGCACACATATCACACTTTTGTTGTTGCAAACCTCTGTATAAAGCAAACCGAAAGAAGTGTGTACCCCGTGAGTTGAATTAAGATCTTCGTTAGTTCTAACAGTGCTAAGATTGAAAATCAAAACATGGACACCACTAGCGTAGATACGGGAGGGGCGGCCGCAATCCCCGAAATAATGGCTTTGCCCTCCTGAAAAAAATTGGACAAAAAAATTTTACGACCGCGCGGAGCGCGGGCGTCTAACTTTATTAGAAACATGCACAAATTGTACATTAATGCATCAAATTAGCTGAGCATAGATGCATTTTCTACTCCATTAAAAATTTTGCGATTCCGGCATGAATTTTGGCTATTTAGACTAGTATCAAAAATGCCCTAGACGGGCATGGGTTCCGGGTAGAATAGGTAAAGAAGGCTGAAGCGGAAAAATGCCAATAGATTCGTGCAGATTGATGTCTAGCCAGCCGATTCGGCTGACATTTTCACAGCATGTACCCCTGCCCACAGGCTCTTCACACAGCGAGTTTGAGCCCAATCGGTCCACTCCTCCCTGAGATGGACGCGCACTACCTGATTATCAAAATTATTATTTTTCATTAAGCATGCAGCTAACAACTGTTTGTTGTATATATAGTTGCTTTGCAGGTTTGCTGTTATCTCCGTTCGTCCCAACATTAATCAGCCTTGGCATATAGTCAATCGGGAAAAAACGCCATTTTTTCAGACTTTTGGACGTGTAGAACTCATTTTTTGGAATTATGGGAAAATTCTTGTAGTTTGAAGAATGGCAACCCCTACGGATTATTTTCATGTATTAATGACTTCTCTGGACCGTAGCAATGAAGAGTACTATGTGATTAATTTCCTGGGAAAAAAAGCCAAAATCGGGAAAAAGCCAGTCATCGGGAAAAAATGCCACCTTGGTCGAAGCATATGCTGAAGGCCTAGACCAATTCTGAGTGTTCCATCATGCTCAGCATCGCTTATTTACCCTGGGATTGTTGTTTACCGACGCAAATTGCCTTCGTAAAGAACTAAAACAACTTTTTAGTTTGCAGCATAAATTGGCCAGGTTTCATCAAATATAACGTAAACATACAAATTTTTTAAAAACTTGTTAAAACGAAGGCTAGCTACAAAATAGTTTTCCAATGAATTCGTAATGCTCTTTTTGGCCAAATGTGCCAGTTTAAGGATGAAATGCGGTATGTGGCGGTCAGAACGACTGGCGTGACATATTAGTCCAAAAGTTGCTCATTTCAGGGACTACCCACCTACAAACGGTATTGCTCTGCAAAACTGGAATTGCTGATTATTTTCAACATAGTCATAATCCCAAAAATCCAAGAAAACTGCTCACTATAGGTCTAGAAAGTCACTGGCTTTTTTCCCGATGGGTCAAAATCATCGGGAATAAAAAGCCACACCTGTGCAGAGACCGCGTGACGTGCTGAATTGTTGACATTTGTGTGAGAACAAAGCCAGACACGTTCCCACTTGATTGTTGTAGAAATTATTTAGATAGCTCTATTGACACTAAAGTTATGAATTTTTCAAAAATTACCGTTTTCCCGCCATTTCAGGAACAAAGTTTTTCAAAGAATGTCGACCCTGCTGTTGACTATAGAAGAGAGCCAGAAAGCTAACAATCGGCGTGCGGGCTTATATGAGGTCGTCATTCTACACGCCAAATATTACTGCAATAGCTTCACCCGTTAGGCCACGGCGGTCGTGGCTTTTTTCCCGAAATTTTGACGTGGCTTTTTTCCCGATTGACTATAATTGGTTGATATGATCAGAATAAGCAGTTCTTAATGGGCGCATCTTAATAGTTTTAGTTTTCAGACAAGACAGTAAACGTAGAGAATAGCAAATATATAAATGCACAAAACGTTGTTAGACACTTGATAAATCATTGCAAAGATTTAAATGTTTCAATAGCGTTTAATGGCGAAGTTAAAAAAATTTCTCAACTTCTGGAGGGCTCTGATCCCCAAACCCCCCATTTGGGACTTAGGGTATCGCTTTCAGTTGTAACAAGTCGAAAACATGAACCATAGAAGACTTTTGAATTAATAGGACAACTTGCAGTGAATACGCAGTGTGGATGTATATAATTGTTACGCAAAAATAGAAAATTTACCCACCCCCTCAAAAGTCCTCGGTCAAAACCGCCCCACCCCCTGAAAATTTTTAGTACCTACGCTACTGATGGACACCCAGAGTCAGACCAACCTTATTTCACAACCGGTTTCGATGCTCCACCGGAGGTATCTTCTTCAGGCGATTCTTCACACGCTGCTGTCGTTCCTGGGGGGTCAAATAGCGGGGGATTCAATTTCGGGAGGGAAGGAAAATTTCAAAGTTCTCAAGGGTTAAGGTTTCAGGAGCCAGACGGGCAAGGACTGGGGGGACCGGAGGACCGGAACTGCCGGGAGGGTCGTGATCGCGATTATTGATGTTGTTGTTGTTGGGGCAGATTCAAAATGGATTAATGTCAAAAAGGTATTAATACAGTCAATTATCAATTACTGTATTGGACATTTCTGAAGACGAAGTTATCCGGAAGAAGAAAGAAAAGTGGTGGATTGTCAACTATTTTCTGGCCATCCTTTTGGAATCAACTGGGAGCACGTTCTCCGTTACAAAAAAGCCTCATCTCCCGGGTCCAGCGTTACTAGCATCCATTTTGACTCTGCCAATAACAACAACAACATCAATAATCGCGATCACGACCCTCCCGGCAGTTCCGGTCCTCCGGTCCCCCCAGTCCCTGCTTCTCTGCCTCCCACCGACCCTTCCGGCTATTTCGGTCCTCCGGTCCCCCCAGTCCTTGCCCGTCTGACTCCTGAAACCTCAACCCTTGAGAACTTTGAAATTTTCCTTCCCTCCCGAAATTGGATCCCCCGCTATTTGACCCCCAGGAACGACAGCAGCATGTGAAGAATCGCCTGAAGAAGATGCCCCGGTGGAGCATCGAAACCGGTTGTGAAATAAGGTTGGTCTGACTCTGGGTGTCCATGTTTTGATTTTCAATCTTCAAATAGTGCTAAATAAGATGTAAGCTCAATAACGCTTTTCCAATTTATGCAATGAACAGTTACGTGAAAACGGTCTTTTATTTCGACTTCTACATGCTCAGTTTCTTGAAAGCATCTGTGCAAACCTTCAGGAAAATCGCAAAAAAACATGAAAACCTTAAAAGTTGACTTTAAAATCTTGTTACCGACTGAACAGAAAAGAGTCCTATGGAAAGGCATCAATACAAAATCTAAACCTAGGCTTTCAGGGGCGCGCCCAGAACCCAAAAAGGGAGTCGCCCCAGTGACCACTCCCCCCCACCGCTTCTGCCAGTAGGACGCCCATTCCTACTTTTTGGGGTGCTCCCTCACCTTGAACTTGAAGTGTCTAAAAATTACAAGATTACTGGAAATAAATTATTGGTCTAAAACCTTGGTGCTAAAAGATTCTTAGGCTTGGTTATAACAGTATATGTAGATCTGGCGAATTTATACCACTTTAGGTTAGACCCACTTTGACCTGCCTACACGAGTGGAGGAACATTACCAAACTTTTTGCCTAGAAAATGCCCAGTGAACAGTGATCTAAGTAAAAATCCTTATGTACAGAGACGGGCACGAGAATAGGGAAAGAAGGCAAATGCAGTACATACGTATAGAATATGCCAATAGTGGTGTCGGCTCATTTTAGGCAAACGAATAGAGCGGGTTGTTTTTAGTAGGTCTATATACATCGATAATAACATTTTTGAAATTTGCTCAGCTTCTGCTTCTTCAGCATCCTATCGCATATAAAACGCGTTTTATTGCGTTTAACGCCAAACGGAACCCATTTTAGTAAAAAATGGCCATTTTTGACGAAATTGAAAAATTTGGCTTGAAATGGCACCATGCCAGATTCTGGCCATCTAGACCACACATAATGGAAAGAAGCTAGGCAGCGGTTTTTTTCAAAATCGGATTTTATCAAATTTTGTCATTTTTATTTTCTGAACGTCATTTTTATTTTGTCAAACGTCAAAAATAAACTTTTGCAGAAATGCAGTTTTGTTTTGATTTTAGGCTATATAATATATTCGTAATTTTAGTTGAATTTTTACCTTGTTGGTGTGTGTTACTCACATTGTCATGCGAGTATAAACTTACAAATATCTGGTGTCTATTTATATAATATATATGCATCATGACTTTGAGCATTAACAACGACAAGAATAACCCGATTGAAGTTGGAGGGTCTGGGGGCCCGAGCCCCTTAGAAGTTGAAGGAGTTTATTGCTTTTTTGATGAAATTGTTCTGTTCTTCAAATCTTTGATTCTTCTATTTTGAAGAAACAATAAAATTTTTAAAAAATTGCACTTTTCGAGGGAAAATATATAAGAATTTTTTGCTAAAATCTCACGATATTTTAAGACTTTTCTATTCAAAAATCTCGTAAAAATGTTGGAAATATATATACGTATCACGTACGTATATATACACGCGCGAAGTTTTCTTGACATGTCTTGTGTTTTTCCTGATTACTTTTTCTTACATTCAAATCGCGACGAAGGGACTGCCCCCAGATCCATCCCTAGTAGTTTTTAGCATTTATGCAATAAACGATCTTAAACATACTGACTGGTACGTACGTATGTAAGCTCTCATTCCGAGAAAATCTGAAGTGAATGTTTTCAAAGAAAATATCAGCGAAAATGGTATGAGAAACTTGCAACAAAAAATGCAATCGAAGGATGTACCATGAAGTCTCAGTTTATGGCTTTGTAATATATACTGATTGACTAGTCAAACATCATCGAAGCTTACCATTCACAAAGACAATATAGAACGTGGGTTTGGGGCGGCAGTCAGCGTTTTTTTCAAAATCGGATTTCATCAAATTTTAGTCATTTTTATTTTCTGAACGTCATTTTTATTTGTCCACCGTCAAAAATAAATTTTTGCAGAAATGCAGTTTTGTTTTGATTTTAGGTTATATATATTCCTAGTTTTGGTTGAATTTTACATTGGATTTTACAATTTACATTTCACAAAATTTTTTGGGGACAAGCCCCCCCAGGACCCGACCCTATGTTAATGTATGCTCGTAATCTATGGCTTTGTATATAGATATACTGATTGACTATTCAAACATAGTCCAAGCTTAACATTAATCAAAAGGGCCATACAGAGCGGGGGTTTGGGGGCGGCAGCCCCCAAAATCTGAGAATTTCTTGAAAAATCACTGTTAAAACACAATGAAACTTTACATTCTTTTTTAAATTTGAGTGCTACTTCCACATTTGGCTTGGTCATTCTTTGTCATTTTTATTTTGGCGTCGTCAAAACTATTGTTCATTTCTGCAAACGACGCTATTTTTGACCAAAAAAACCTAGGCAGCAGTCCCCAAAATCTGAGAAAATTTTGAAAAATCACTGTTAAAACGTATATAATGGAATTTGGAAACTTTGCATTCTTGTTAAATTTGAGTGCTAATTCCACATTTTGGCTTGGTCATTCTTTCGTCATTTTTATTTTGGAGTCGTCAAAACTATTGTTCATTTCTGCAAACAACGCTATTTTGACCAAAAAACCTAGAAGCTAGGTAATATCTATACTAATTTAATTTACAGGCTCCATTTACGTTTATTTAAGGTTTCCTGAAAAATGGTTAGAAAAATATTCAATTTTGAAAAGTGGGGTTTTCCCGCCAACTCTAGGTCAATCCCAGGTCACACCGGAGGGGTCAGAGCAGAGTATGCCATATCATCGTGAAGCGCAACACTTACCCTACATGTACATCTAAACCGTTTTGGTCTAGTTCTTTCCAGTAGTTCAGGGTGGCCCGGCAAAGTTTATCAAATTTTGGCACTTGGACGGATTTAAATTTTCGAAAATTTTCAAAGTCCCACAAAAAATTTGCAAGGAAGCAGCGGGGGCTACAGTAATATATGCTGCTCTAGCGTAGCTTCAAGACAGGCTATTAAAATCCTACACAGGTCATACCGGTAAGCCCATACTGGGTTTGAGTTTCCCCCGCTTGACTATCTTTGCGGAAAACATTTTTCTATATTTTTATTTTTACAACGCTAAAATTACTATATAATTTAAGTGTCTTGAGCTAAAATGCCATTAACACTCCTGCGAAACCAGAAACATTTTGACAATTTACGATAAAAATAATAAAACTTGCCATTTTTTGGGTTATGGGAGAGGGGAGGTAGGAATTTTTGGGGGCTTTTCATGGGGGGAAAGAAGGAACGGAAGCCAAGGTGTTGTCGAAGCTCTGGCTAATGAACACTCTGATGATGGTGACACTCTTAGTGGATCTGTTGTGGTCGAAGATGGCGGACTGCATACATGAACCGGGTTTACAGACAGGTAGGTGAAGACCGGCACCAATGTCGGCTGAATCAGACAAGTTAGTGGCTGCCTGTCGACATGCTGCAATGCAAACCCTGAGACCAAGAAACTCCTGAAGAAGGCCCTACGACGACAACTTAATGTGTTGGTTTCTTTTAGGGTATTTTTGAGTCAGATTGCTTTAATCCTTTACGTAAATAGCTAAAACTTGCTAAGTAACCTATTTCCGTGCTCTTTAACATTCTGGGACCAGTCCCGGATTTTTAGGCCAAAAGATAAAGTTTTGGTTTTTGGCCTTAGGCTTCCAGTAGGTAGACCAGACACCGGATTAGTTGTTATGGCTGGAAAGAGGGTTCAAAAATGAACATTTTTGCTTTCACAAGCTTTGAGCTATCTCCAGTGGTTAAGTCAGTATAAGCCAAAAACGATTTTTGGGGTCAAAAAACGGCCATTTTCGAGGAAATCAGTTTTTTCAAAATTACTGCCAGAACGTACGGACAATTTTCGTTGGTTTGTACTCAATAGATACGCGGTCTAATTGCCCGTTTTATCAATGCCTATTAGCTGGGATTCGTTGCTTTAAGCTAGAGATTTGGCCGAAAAACCATTTTGGCAAAATTGCGATTATTTTGTTTTGGACATTGATTTCTCAAAAACTACACAATGGATTTTCGTTATTTTGGGCTGGATGAAAATTCGCACTATTGCGGAGGGACATTTTTCTTGGTTTGAGCTAAAACATCACCAGTTGCGAGAAAACTGAATACAAAGTTGCGAAATTTCGTGTCACCGCACATTTGCCGGATTTTCTGAAGTATATATTGAGGCTTGTTGAGCCAAGTCCAAAAAATGTCCCTCCGCCCATAAGCTTTGAGTTTGAGCTATCTCCAAGGTTAAGTCAGCATAAGCAAAAAAACCATTTTGAGGGTCAAAAAATGGCCATTTTCGAGGAAATCAGTTTTTTCAAAATTACTGCCAAACCTTGCGAACAATTTCGTTCCATTTATACTCAATCGATACAGCGTCCAAATGCACATTTGATGAATCCCTACTAGCCGGACTTTATTCTTTCAGCTAGAGATTTGGCCGGAAAACCATTTTGGCAAAAGCGCGGTTATTTTGTTTTAAACAAGGCCGCACCCCGGGGGGGGGGGGGTTCAAGGGGTCTAGACCCCCCCCTTTTGGGATGACAAAATGGAAAATTTTTGATATTTTTACGGCAAAAACAGCTATTTATAAAAAATAAAAAAATTTTTGCGCCTTCGGCGCGAACATTTCCTTTTTGAAAGAAATAAACGTCTAATGTACTGTTTTTTTGGCAAAAATGCAAAAATTCTTCAACTTCTGGGGGGAGCCGCCCCCCAGACCCCCCTTGCGTTTGACCTTGGACCCCCCCCCTTTTCAAAATCCTGGGTGCGGGCCTGGTTTTAAACATCGATTTCTCAAAAACTACTCGACAGATTCCGGAGATTTTTGGCAAAATGGGAATTCGTACTATTGCGGAGGGACGGTTTTCTTGGTTTTGGCTAAAACGTTCCCAGTTTCGAGAAAATTTAGTGCTTCAGTGCATTTTGCGAATTTTCTCAACCGTTGAGTGATACTGAGCGAAACCCAAAAAACGACCCTCGGCCCAAATGTCCTCTGTATGATAGCGCAAAAAGAAATTTTGTCTGGTTCCGCAGTTTTGAAAAATCAATGTTTAAAACTTTTCGGTCTATATTTAGCCGTTATGTCAGAAAATGTTCGGTAATTTTTAATAATTTTGCTAGTTTGGTAAGCTATGAATGCCCTGATTATAAGCTTTAAAACAATGTATATATGTATAAAGCTCTTTCAAACTCCCAAACTTGCGAAAGTTATAGCGTTTTAAAAAACCACCACAAAAGCACTGCACAAAAGGATACTACCACCTTAAGAGGGATAAGGAAAGGAACTGGAACAATCTGGCCCAAAAAAGGAGAATGCTGGCAGAACTGGTAACTCAAGATCTCTATTTGCTTTACTACGTAAATGAAGCCAATGGCAGGAAACCACCATTTTGTGGAGCTGTGAAGGACCGTAATGGAAACCTAATCAAAGTTAAAGCTCTACAATTGGACCGCTGGAAACAACATTTCGATACCTTACTCAACCGGCCTATTCCACAACCCACTCTACCTGGGCTCGACCACCCCAACCGCCTCTCATCCGACCAGGCAATGAGAAGTTATTGGAGAAAATCCGAGTGCGGAGGCATTCGACCCAGAGCAGAGGTCAGTCATCGTTCCTGTTATGAAGTTTGAGTCTATGAGAGTTAGTAAAATACTGTTGTCTTCTTTTTGACTATTAGGTTAAGTCATAGATTGCAGGTGAAATACCATGGTGTGCGATGGCAGAGAGATGTGAAGACCTGACAGACTACAAATCAGCGAAACGATTACAACGGTTTATTCGATAATTTCCAGCAAACTCAATGAAAACCACGAAATTAGACAAAGTTCCCAACCAAAATTAGAAACGAGCACAAATAAACTTTACCACAGCCTACGGCAAGCACCAATTGGCCAGCCAATCACAGAAACACCCAAGGAAATCTAAATCGGCTATTCCCCCAAAATTACTACCCGGCTGTATTCCATGAACTCCCAACACACAACTGAACTGAACTTATCCCAACATGGCGAATCATACATATACGTAAGCTAAGTAACTTATGAATTTAGACAGAAGAAAGAAGAAACGTTGAGCATTTGTCAGAATTTATGTCTAAACTTGCTTAAGCTTAGTAACTCAAAGAGCAGTTAATATCTTTTCTGCCGGTGCTAACTTCACACTGTGTTGAAGAAAGGTGACCGACGGGCCTGTGATAAGTATCAAGGCGTCTCCTTGCTACCAATTGCTGGGAAGAAGCCGGCTTTCGGAAAGGACGCGGCACCGTAGATCAAATTTTCCTTCTACGAGAGCTGCTGCACCGTAGGAGGGTCCATAAAAAGACACATGGCTTGTCTTTCTGGATTTCAAGGCAGCATTTTATAGTATATATAAAAATGCTCCGGTGGAGCATGAAAAATGCAATATGGGTGACATTCGGTTGTAAATGGTCAGAGGACTAGGTTTTAAAACGTTAATATGGGAGGGGCAGGTTGTAAATGCCAGGAGGACTAGGTTAAAAGCGCACTAATATGGACCAGCTTCGCTGAACAACCCATATTCGCTAAAACTGTCCAGAGTTTCTATCGGCTGCTGCTTGCTATACAAGAACAAAAAGTGCTCCTTCGTCGCATGTAAAATACATATGAGTCTTCGTAGGCAGGTTGTACATAAGCAAAAACTAGCCTGTAAAATACATATGAGTTCCGTAGGGAGGTTGTAAATTAAGGAAAACAAGTTGCAACCGCTTAACATATGAGCCTGTCCTACAACGAGGCTCATATTGGCGTACGTCATAATACGAATAATTTGCAGATATATATATTTTACTTTTATATAAATACATACTGCATAAAGCTTTTCATTACAAATTATCCTTCATATAATGTTGATCAGTCATTATAGTGTGCATATGCTCAATGCGGTACGCTATGAGGCGCTCTGACTCACAGCCAAGTGGGAACGCATTCTGCGTGTGTATAATGTGAAAGTGTTTCGAGAATGCATTAGAGGTGTGCCATAGTGTTTCAGGAAACAGGTTGCATGTACAGTTCAGCTTGAGCAGTCGTAGTTCACTTCAGTCCTGGGCCATGACGTCTATTCATTTTTCCGTAATGTGGATGAAGCTGAGGTTCTTTAATGAGGTTTTAATGTGGAATGCACTGTGACGCCAATATGAGCCTCGTTGTAGGACAGGCTCATATGTTAAGCGGTTGCAACTTGTTTTCCTTAATTTACAACCTCCCTACGGAACTCATATGTATTTCACAGGCTAGTTTTTGTTTGTGTACAACCTGCCTACGAAGACTCATATGTATTTTACATGCGACGAAGGAGCACTTTTTGTTCTTGTTTTCTATTATTTCATATATGTATGCTCATGAAGGTATATATGTATAGATATCTTTCAACGGTAGCAAGCAAGGGCTTTCATTTGGTACCAAAATTGACCACTTTTGAAAAATTTCATTTTTGACCGAAAATCGCCTAAGCCCCCACCCCACCCCACCACAGCACTCTACAGCCACTTTGAGCATGCAGTTCTATGACAAAAGTTGCTCAGCTCGCTTAGGGCTTTCATTTGGTACCAAATTTGACCACTTTTGAAAAATTTCATTTTTGACCGAAAATCGCCTAAGTCCTCACCCCACCCCACCACAGCACTCTACAGCCACTTTCAGGAAACATCAGGTTGCATGTACAGTTCAGCTTGAGCAGTCGTAGTTCACTTCAGTCCATTTCTTCTGGGCCACAAAGTCTACTCTTTTTCCGTAGTGAGGATGAAGCTGAGGTTCTTTAATGAGGCTTTAATGTCGAATGCACTGTGACGCCAATAAGAGCCTCGATGTAGGACAGGCTCATATCCATATGTTAAGCGGTTGCAACTTGTTTTCCTTAATTTCCAATCTCCCTACGGAACTCATATGTATTTTACAGGCTAGTTTTTGCTTATGTACAACCTGCCTACGAAGACTCATATGTATTTTACATGCGACGAAGGAGCACTTTTTGTTCTTGTTTTCTATTATTTTATATATGTATGCTCCTGAAGGTATGTATAGATATCTTTCAACAGTAGCAAGCAAGCCAACCACAGCACTCCACAACCACTTTGAGCATGCAGTTCTATGACAAAAGTTGCTCAGCTCGCTTAGGGCTTTCATTTGGTACCAAATTTGACCACTTTTGAAAAATTTCATTTTTGACCGAAAATCGCCTAAGTCCCTACCCCACTCCACCACAGCACTCTACAGCCACTTTGAGCATGCAGTTCTATGACAAAAGTTGTTCAGCTCGCTTAGGGCTTTCATTTGGCACCAAATTTGACCACTTTTGAAAAATTTCATTTTTGACCGAAAATCGCCTAAGTCCCCACCCCACCCCACCACAGCACTCTACAGCCACTTTGAGCATGCAGTTCTATGACAAAAGTTGCTCAGCTCGCTTAGGGCTTTCATTTGGTACCAAATTTGACCACTTTTGAAAAATTTCATTTTTGACCGAAAATCGCCAAGTCCCCACCCCACCCCACCACAGCACTCTACAGCCACTTTGAGCATGCAGTTCTATGACAAAAGTTGCTCAGCTCGCTTAGGGCTTTCATTTGGTACCAAATTTGACCACTTTTGAAAAATTTCATTTTTGACCGAAAATCGCCTAAGTCCCCACCCCACCCCACCACAGCACTCTACAGCCACTTTGAGCATGCAGTTCTATGACAAAAGTTGCTCAGCTCGCTTAGGGCTTTCATTTGGCACCAAATTTGACCACTTTTGAAAAATTTCATTTTTGACCGAAAATCGCCAAGTCCCCACCCCACCCCACCACAGCACTCTACAGCCACTTTGAGCATGCAGTTCTATGACAAAAGTTGCTCAGCTCGCTTAGGGCTTTCATTTGGTACCAAATTTGACCACTTTTGAAAAATTTCATTTTTGACCGAAAATCGCCAAGTCCCCACCCCACCCCACCACAGCACTCTACAGCCACTTTGAGCATGCAGTTCTATGACAAAAGTTGCTCAGCTCGCTTAGGGCTTTCATTTGGCACCAAATTTGACCACTTTTGAAAAATTTCATTTTTGACCGAAAATCGCCTAAGTCCCCACCCCACCCCACCACAGTACTCTACAGCCACTTTGAGCATGCAGTTCTATGACAAAAGTTGCTCAGCTCGCTCAGGGCTTTCATTTGGTACCAAATTTGACCACTTTTGAAAATTTTCATTTTTGACCCCATGACCTCCCACCGACCTGACCCTCCAGATGGCAAAGTGGAACCAGCACAGCAAGATGGGTGGGTCAGACGGCAAAACGGATGCCAGGAATAAGCTGGGCGCACCAGAAAACCCCTATAGACAATGTTTTGAGAGGCTATGTACAGTCCTATATGATGTTCCCGGAAGTCGGTACCGACCGGACCCTCCAGACGGCAAAGTGGAACCAGCACAGCAAGATGGGTGGGTCAGACGGCAAAACGGACACCGGGAATGAGCTGGGCGCACCAGAAAACCCCTATAGACAAAGTTTGGAGAGGCTTTGTAAAGCCTACTATGGACCTCCGGGAAGCGGTTACCGACCTGACCCCTCAGACGGTCAAGTGGAACCAACCCAGCAACTTGGGTTACTCGGGCAGCAAAACTGATAGCGGGAATCGATTCTCCGTCCCAGAAAACCTTTGTATGCAAAATTTGAGCCACCCATGTAGCAAAATAAGCGAAAAATTTAAGTTCAAAGTTCAACCCAAAATTCACCAACTTTGGCCGGCCAGTACCGAAAAATTACGCACGGAGACGGAAAATCATATAGCATTTGAACGACCCCGATATGTGTACTGTTTAACCATATAGTCAGTATTACCCCATATATAGCCCAATCTGACTTATTAAGGCGCCTTTGAAGCATACTTTTTGGCCATTTTAGCGTTTTGGCCGACTTTGGCCCCCAGCCAAAAATTTTTTCCGGCTCCGGGAGGCATAAAAACTAGCTTATTTTCTTATTTTTGATTTGTACTACAAGAATATATATGGGTTTCATAGGCAAAAATTTTTCTATCTGTAGTTATTCAAGCTACAAAACCCCCTTATGAGACATCAAAAGCGAGAAACCGGAAAAAAAACATCACTCTCGTAAGCGATTTTTGGCATAACTTTTTAACGGAAAGTGGTACGGGGATGAAACTTCGCACACATACTAAACTCGACACGTACAATTTTTTGCGCACATAATCTGCGCAGGATCTGCGCAGGAATCTGCGCAGCTTCTGCGCAGCCTTGTTTTACACGGTCATTCGACCATTTTCACTCATATTATAGGGGTCGCTACCGCGACCCCTATGATATATATATATATATATTATATATATATATATCTGTGTATATATATATATATATTATAGGGGAGCGCGAGAGCGCTCCCCTATAATATGGGTGTAAAAGGCTCAGTGCGGCCCTTGGAGACCCGTTCGAGCTCCGTGCCAGCTAAATACTCAACGAAACTGGACAATTTTGGTATCGTTGGAATCTACACGACGAGTACTACAAGTCGCAAAAAAGTTTTGGTCAAAATTTCCAACTTTGAAAATTTTCGCTTCCGGGCAAGTTAGGTCCGTTTGTTTTTTTTTCCGTGTAAGTCACGCTTGGAAAAATGCAATTTTCTGTCGCAGTGTTAGAACGATCTGGGCATTTTCAGCAGGTGAAGTTTGGTTTTTCTGAACGTATATACCCCGAAAGTGAACCTTTTTGATATTTTTTCGCTGCCCGGCCCGGCCGGCCACCTGTACGGCCGGCCAAAAGTGGACTTGGCGCTAAAATGGCCAAAAATGGCCAATTTTTTGTCAAAGCTACAGGACTCAGGGAAGACGCTAGAGAGACGTGGTTTGTTGCATAAGGATCTACGGAAGGGTTTATATGTCCTAACGAGGGCGATTTTTGATATCTGGCCAGGATCGTTCTGGCGGCCGGCCCAAAGTTGGTCCGGCCAAATAGCCATTTTCGGAAAATTTCTAAGTCCCAACTCTACAGGAAATAGTCAAAAATAGGCCTAAATATGCTGTTTTGGGCCATATAGTGGGACGCATATAAGGGTTATCGGGGTCGCTGAACACGATGAGCATAGTCGCAGCGCTGTGCGGTGCTGCTATCGTGCTGTACTGCTATGCAACAACCACAGCACGCTGTCTGTAGACTTACTGTAAACGGCTGAACATATGAAACTTGGCGAAAATCATGTCTGTAGTAAGGGGGAACTGTAGCTATGTTAGTTGGTGCACTCTCTAGCTTCCACCGTGCTGTATGTGCTGCCCCAAACACAGCACCGTCGATAACAAGTTATTCATTCGTCACTGGTATTTGAAATTCGGCATACAGATAGTTTAGGACATGACAAACTATTATAGATACGTTTCGTATACTTATTACGATGCTACTATGTGGTTGCGCTGCAGTGGAGTGCTGCAGAAGTACAGCACGGCCTATAACTAACTACAGAAAACTTGCAATCGTCTGAAATTTTGCACACAAGTGCAGAATAGCATTGCAAATCGTGCCGTATGAATTTCCCTCACTGGCAGTAAAGTTTGTATCTGGTTGCGCTGCAGTAGAGTGCTGCTGAAGTACAGCACCCCCTATAACTAGCTACAGATAAGTTGCAATCGTCTGAAATTTTGCACACAAGTGCAGAATAGCATTGCAAATCGTGCCGTATGAATTTCCCTCACTGGCAGTAAGTTTGCATCTGGTTGCGCTGCAGTAGAGTGCTGCTGAAGTACAGCACGGCCTATAACTAGCTACAGGAAAGTTGCAATCGTCCGAAATTTTGCACACAAGTGCGGCAGAGCATTACAAATCGTGCCGTATGAGTTTCCTTCACCGACAGTAAAGTTTGCATCTGGTTGCGCTGCAGTAGAGTGCTGCTGAAGTACAGCACGGCCTATAACTAGCTACAGGTAAGTTGCAATCGTCCGAAATTTTGCACACAAGTGCGGCAGAGCATTGCAAATCGTGCCGTATGAGTTTCCTTCACTGACAGTAAAGTTTGCATTTGGTTGCGCTGCAGTAGAGTGCTATATGCTATATACAGTAACTAAAACTATTGCAGCCATGGATACTGGATGTTGGATTTCTGTCAAAATAGAGAAAAAGGAAGAACTTGGAACTTTTCAAGCTTCTTTGTTCTGTACTTTCGGTTGACTATTAATGATTGGCGGAATTTTTAAAGTTTCTTTCACACAGCTTTAACGTTTTTGCTATTTACTGAGAACCTTAAAAATGAAATAGGACAAGAATAAAAATGCTCCGGTGGAGCATGAAAAATGCAATATGGGTGACATTCGGTTGTAAATGGACAGAGGACTAGGTTTTAAAACGTTAATATGGGAGGGGCAGGTTGTAAATGCCAGGAGGACTAGGTTAAAAGCGCACTAATATGGACCAGCTTCGCTGAACAACCCATATTCGCGGTCACTCATGCTCCACTCCACATGACATACGAGTAAGATCTACATTCTTCAGCTTTCAAAGCAAGCGGGACGATTGTGAAATATTAAAGCTTACGTATTCCAAATAAACAATGCAGTTCTGGTAGAAAGGTGTTCAAGGTGTTTTTTCTGCAGTGTTAGCGCATAATCTTGTATTAAGTTGATGCGAAAAGCAGTTGACATTATGGACGTGTATTATTAAGTTGTATAATAAGGAGCACGACCACAATATATACTTGCAGGCCATGCTGACAAAAGTCGTACAATTTTCCGAAGAACTGCCAATAGCAACAGCAAGCAGCAGCCGATAGAAACTCTGGACAGTTTTCGCGAATATGGGTTGTTCAGCGAAGCTGGTCCATATTAGTGCGCTTTTAACCTAGTCCTCCTGGCATTTACAACCTGCCCCTCCCATATTAACGTTTTAAAACCTAGTCCTCTGTCCATTTACAACCGAATGTCACCCATATTGCATTTTTCATGCTCCACCGGAGCATTTTTATTCTTGTATATATGTGGTTGTGCTCCTTATTATACAACTTAATAATACACGTACATACGTAATGTCAACTGCTTTTAGCATCAACTTAATACAAGATTCTGCGCTGACAGTGCAGAAAAAACACCTTGAACACCTTTCTATCAGAACTGCATTGTTTATTTGGAATAAGCTTTAATATTTCAAAATCGTCCCGCTTGCTTTGAAAGCTGAAGAATCTAGATATTACTCGTATGTCATGTGGAGTGGAGCATGAGTGACCGCGAATATGGGTTGTTCAGCGAAGCTGGTCCATATTAGTGCGCTTTTAACCTAGTCCTCCTGGCATTTACAACCTGCCCCTCCCATATTAACGTTTTAAAACTTAGTCCTCTGTCCATTTACAACCTAATGTCACCCATATTGCATTTTTCATGCTCCACCGGAGCATTTTTATTCTTGTCCTATTTCATTTTTAAGGTTCTCAGTAAAAAGCAAAAACGTTAAAGCTGTGTGAAAGAAACTTTAAAAATTCCGCCAATCATTAATCGTCAACCGAAAGTACAGAACAAAGAAGCTTGAAAAGTTCCAAGTTCTTCCTTTTTCTCTATTTTGACAGAAATCCAACATCCAGTATCCATGGCTGCAATAGTTTTAGTTACTGTATATAGCATATAGCACTCTACTGCAGCGCAACCAAATGCAAACTTTACTGTCAGTGAAGGAAACTCATAAAACACGATTTGCAATGCTCTGCCGCACTTGTGTGCAAAATTTCGGACGATTGCAACTCATCTGTAGCTAGTTATAGGCCGTGCTGTACTTCAGCAGCACTCTACTGCAGCGCAACCAGATGCAAACTTTACTGTCGGTGAAGGAAACTCATACGGCACGATTTGCAATGCTCTGCCGCACTTGTGTGCAAAATTTCGGACGATTGCAACTCATCTGTAGCTAGTTATAGGCCGTGCTGTACTTCAGCAGCACTCTACTGCAGCGCAACCAGATGCAAACTTTACTGTCGGTGAAGGAAACTCATACGGCACGATTTGCAATGCTATTCTGCACTTGTGTGCAAAATTTCAGACGATTGCAAGTTTTCTGTAGTTAGTTATAGGCCGTGCTGTACTTCTGCAGCACTCCACTGCAGCGCAACCACATAGTAGCATCGTAATAAGTATACGAAACGTATCTATAATAGTTTGTCATGTCCTAAACTATCTGTATGCCGAATTTCAAATACCAGTGACGAATGAATAACTTGTTATCGACGGTGCTGTGTTTGGGGCAGCACATACAGCACGGTGGAAGCTAGAGAGTGCACCAACTAACATAGCTACAGTTCCCCCTTACTACAGACATGATTTTCGCCAAGTTTCATATGTTCAGCCGTTTACAGTAAGTCTACAGACAGCGTGCTGTGGTTGTTGCATAGCAGTACAGCACGATAGCAGCATCGCACAGCGCTGCGACTATGCTCATCGTGTTCAGCGACCCCGATAACCCTTATATGCGTCCCACTATATGGCCCAAAACAGCATATTTAGGCCTATTTTTGACTATTTCCTGTAGAGTTGGGACTTAGAAATTTTCCGAAAATGGCTATTTGGCCGGACCAACTTTGGGCCGGCCGCCAGAACGATCCTGGCCAGATATCAAAAATCGCCCTCGTTAGGACATATAAACCCTTCCGTAGATCCTTATGCAACAAACCACGTCTCTCTAGCGTCTTCCCTGAGTCCTGTAGCTTTGACAAAAAATTGGCCATTTTTGGCCATTTTAGCGCCAAGTCCACTTTTGGCCGGCCGTACAGGTGGCCGGCCGGGCCGGGCAGCGAAAAAATATCAAAAAGGTTCACTTTCGGGATATATACGTTCAGAAAAACCAAACTTCACCTGCTGAAAATGCCCAGATCGTTCTAACACTGCGACAGAAAATTGCATTTTTCCAAGCGTGACTTACACGGAAAAAAAACAAACGGACCTAACTTGCCCGGAAGCGAAAATTTTCAAAGTTGGAAATTTTGACCAAAACTTTTTTGCGACTTGTAGTACTCGTCGTGTAGATTCCAACGATACCAAAATTGTCCAGTTTCGTTGAGTATTTAGCTGGCACGGAGCTCGAACGGGTCTCCAAGGGCCGCACTGAGCCTTTTACACCCATATTATGGCTGGCTGATCTAGAATATGCAGATAATGCGGTGTTACTAGCTAGTTCCGAAAAACGATTGCAGCAACAGTGCAACCGGATAGATGGATATGGCCGATTGGTCGGTCTCCGGTTAAATGCTGGGAAATGCAGAGTTGTCCCTTCGGTCACTTCTACCGTAGTATATAGGCCCTGGTAACGTCACTGACAACGAAGAACCAGTGGAAAGAGTACGTAATGTTCCATGCCTGTACAACATTGTGTCCAATGGCTGTGAACAGGGTTCTGAAACTGATTGAAACTGAAACTGAAATTGAAACTGATTGAAACAGACTGGCCAAGGCTAGTGTTTTTCGTCAACTATACAAATGCCTTTGGTCCCGGCGGCAGATCTACATAAAAACGAAGCTGCGCGTATTCGATGCCATGGTTGTGCTTCTGCTACTATATACCAGCGAATCATGGGTAGCGCGCAAATCGGACCTTCAGAAACTGGAGGTTTTCGAACGCACCTGCCTACGCACCATGCTAAGAATTAAGCGGCGTGCCAATATTCGAAATACGTACGGATCTCTACAACTTATGTCACAACCACAAACGCCTATCAGCCTACCTCCGGGGCTGGGCCATTTAGGGCGGATAGACCTCCACGGGCACCGGGGAAGCTTTTTCTCCCCCATCCCTGGTCACTGGCGGAAACCACCTGGTCGGCCGGCAAACGTCATGGCAGCAGATAGTGGAAAAGGACCTATGTGTCCACATGGCCCCATATAAAAATGCTGGTTACCGGTGGGATGATGTGGTCAAAACCATGGCTCAAGATAGGAACCAGTGGAGGGCAATAGTTAATCATGTTGGTAAGGATACGGAGCCCATCAGATTGCTGCAGCAGTAATAGCGATGGAACAAGAAAGTAAGGTGTAAGTAAGCAAGTAAGTAAGCATTAATGAAGGAATTCTATTATAATCCTAGCGTAATATATAACAACAAGTAACAAAAATGCTCCGCACAAAAGAGGATAATATGTGTGTGTTGGCTGTATCGTATATATATCCTTTAAATATCCTTTAAATATATAATAAATATAAATAGGTATATATATCCGTTAAATTCCGGTTGAAGAAGTAAAGACAAAAGTTTCATGGGCACGTGACGTTATTTGGCACAGCAAATATTGGTGGATGGTTCCATGTCAAAAGTTGCTCAGCTCACTTAGGGCTTTCATTTGATACCAAATTTGACCACTTTTGAAAACTTTCATTTTTGACCGAAAATCGCCTAAGTCCCCACCCCACCCCACCACAGCACTCTACAGCCACTTTGAGCATGCAGTTCTATGACAAAAGTTGCTCAGCTCGCTTAGGGCTTTCGTTTGGTACCAAATTTGACCACTTTAGAAAACTTTCATTTTTGACCGAAAATCGCCTAAGTCCCCACCCCACCCCACCACAGCACTCTACAGCCACTTTGAGCATGCAATTCTATGACAAAAGTTGCTCAGCTCGCTTAGGGCTTTCATTTGGTACCAAATTTGACCACTTTTGAAAACTTTCATTTTTGACCGAAAATCGCCTAAGTCCCCACCCCACCCCACCACAGCACTCTACAGCCACTTTGAGCATGCAGTTCTATGACAAAAGTTGCTCAGCTCGCTTAGGGCTTTCGTTTGGTACCAAATTTGACCACTTTTGAAAACTTTCATTTTTGACCGAAAATCGCCTAAGTCCCCACCCCAACCCACCACAGCACTCTACAGCCACTTTGAGCATTCAGTTCTATGACAAACGTTGCTCAGCTCGCTTAGGGCTTTCATTTGGTACCAAATTTGACCACTTTTGAAAAATTTTATTTTCGACCACTTGCCCCCCCACCCAACTGACCCTTCAAACGGCAAAGTGGAACCAGCCCAGCAAAATAGGTACGTCGGACGGCAAAACGGATACCAGAAATGAGCCGGGCGCACCAGAAAACCCCTATAGACAATGTTTTGAGAGGCCAGGTAAAGCCTACTATGGACCTCCAGGAAGCGGTTTCCGACATGACCCTCCAGACGGCAAAGTGGAACCAGCACAGCAAGATGGATGAGTCCTACGGCAAAAAGGACACCGGGAATGAGCTGGGCGCACCAGAAAACCCCTATAGACAAAGTTTTGAGAGGCCAGGTAGAGCCTACTATGGACCTCCAGGAAGCGGTTTCCGACATGACCCTCCAGACGGCAAAGTGGAACCAGCACAGCAAGATGGATGAGTCCTACGGCAAAAGGACACCGGGAATGAGCTGGGCGCACCAGAAAACCCCTATAGACAAAGTTTTGAGAGGCCAGGTAGAGCCTACTATGGACCTCCAGGAAGCGGTTTCCGACTTGACCCTCCCGACGGCAAAGTGGAACCAGCCCAGCAAGATGGGTGGGTCTGACGGTAAAACTGACTGCGGGAATCGATTCTCCGTGCCAGAAAACCATTGTATGGAAGATTTGAGCGTTCAAAGTGAAATAGATAGCGAGAAATTTCGATTTTTCATTTTTCGAATTTTCGCCATCTTTGACGGGCCACTGTGGTCGCTAAGGAAGTGATAGAGAAACGCAACCTGGACCGTTAGTTAGTTCAATATATGTAATTTCTGAATATAAAAAAAGAAATCAGCTCCAGCTCGTAACGTTCGACCTGAGCGACGACCACAAAAATGGTCACTTTTCGCTATGAGCCGACTTTGCGGCGCCACTGCGGCGCTGTGGCGCAGCTGCGGCGCAAAAAAAGTTGTGATTCTTAAATTCTTTAGAGGGTACTACTAGACCCCATAGCCCGTTAGGTTGGCCCACCGCTGCAGATCACGTGAAAGCGGCGAACATTATGTACAATACAACCATCAAATAGGAGAAACCGGAAAAAAAAACATCGCCGCCATAACCGGTCCGGGGCGCAACTTCTTAACGGTAAGTGATACGGGGCTGAAACTTCACAGACATACTAAACTCGATGTGCTCTACAATTTGCGCATGAAATCTGCGCAGGATATGCGCAGGATTTTGCGCAGCTTCTGCGCAGCTTATTATACACTGTCTCCAGCCACTTTTCACACATATTATAGGGGTCGCTGCCGCGACCCCTATGAAAATGCTTACAGTGTGTCTGCAGATCCACTAGAATTGACAGAATTATTTAAATACGCCACAATGTCAATTTTCCCGTTCACCAAATCTGGAAAATTATCTCCACTCTCTAAACCAAGAAATAGTTACATATATATACGCATATAGAGAACAGTACAACCAAATAGGAACCAGAATTAGTAGTGTTGAACGTATACATCCAAGAAATTATATCAAAATTTCCGTCAAAACTACCCAGCCCACCTCTAGGGTGTGAAGTCCCGTGTTTATTTCTATGCAAAACTCAATGTCGGCCTTGCGGTCAAACTGTAGGGGACGGAAAACGGGGACCAGAGCAGCTTGACCATAAATACTCAACAAGGTTAATAAAAAATCACCCCGAAAATTCGCAAATAACCTCATCCACCTACAGATTTGCAACAAGCCGCAGCTGGAAAACTTTTTGCATGGAAATAGCCAGAGGTCCCAGCATTAACATACGCATGTAAAATTTGACCGCCGAGGCCCAACTCCTTAAAATTTTAACCAGTCACGTGGCTCAGTCCAAGCCGGGGCCTGACTACCGAGGCCGGAGCCGGGGCCAGACCTGGCATTTTCCTAAAAGGGGCCGGGGGGTGGAGGGGGCGGTCCCCCCCCAGAATTTCGTTTCCCCCAAGACTTGGGTCCTCCCCAGAATCGCCCCCCCCCAGGATTCGGGCCCTCCCTCCCCAGAACTCTAAAATGCCCTGGAAAATAGTGTTTTGAGGGTAAATTTCGAAAAAATTTCCGGCTTCGCCGGATTTTTACCCATTTTGTAGCTATTTTAAGCTTAAATTTAAGCTGAAAAGTTAATTTTTTAGCTCAGCAGCAAAAAATAGCTATTGTTGGGCATTTTTTGAAAATTTTTCTTCCCCCCCCCAAAATTTTTGCCTAGGAAAAAGCCAGCAGACCCCGGTGCTTCCCTAATTTAGACCCTTGCAGACTTCACATTTTATTTAAAACAAATTTCAAAGATATCCAGATATGACATTTTATTCAAAATACTAAGGTCTTCTATGTTATTCAACAAGTAAGTAGAAATAGCCATTTTGTATGCTAATTAAGATTTCATAGGGATTTGTGGGATTAACATGCAACCTTACCTTAACTAACACAAAATAGCCTTAAAATAAACTAAATTTTGGCAACCATTTCCAGGTTGAAAATAATGGCCTAAAATAGGTCGATTAATCCGTATGGCAATGAAAAAATAAGCCTCCGGCCCCTGACGGAGCGAAAATCCTTGCTCCGGCCGACACCTATTGTACGTACGACATGTGTGACCTGACTGTGCGTTATCGATACGTACATAAAAGTTCCCAGTCGTACCTGTGAGCGGTCCTGGTGGTGGGTAATTTTTTGTTAATATGTTAACAAATAAAAAATCACTTTAATAGTTTGTTGCTGATGCCAGAACAGCAGCTAGCTAGAGTACACGTAACGTCAAATTCGAGCTCAGCGACCCTGAAAACTCTTATGTGTATACGTTGTTTTTGAGGTTGCGTGCTTCTTCTGGGAGTTCAACCTAGTTACCAGCCAAATCTGACCCGTCCGGCCGTGAAGGTGATCCCAGATTTTAACATTGGCCCACAGTTACATAAACACTAATGCTAGATTTGAATTCTGCGCCCTAGAAAGCCCACTAGGACATATTTGTTTGTAGCAACTTCGGACTGCCCAGTTGGGTCTGGGTCTGGATCTGGCAGGGGTCACGTGACCGTGGTCATACCCCACTAATATTTATACCAAGTCCTACGTTTTCTGCCGAAATTTCCGAAAATAAGTTCTAAACACTCACAAACGCGAAAAAACTAAGCTTTAGCCTTTAAAACGGCATTTTAGAGCCATCAGACCTCATAATGCCTGGGGCCATCAGCGACCACTAAGACTTCAGCGAGGTAAGCTACCCTAGATGTAACGCTAGTACAGCAGTTTTGGGTTCTAAATATATAAGTTAATTTTTGCGCAATATCCAAAACTGATTAAAAAGCGTTGCCAGCTACTCTCTGTGATCCGATCCGCCACTGATAGTTTTTTAAATTGTGATTTTTTATTTGTTAAAACCTTAACAAATAAAAAAATCACTGACTTTCGATTATATACTGCAACTTACTGGTACGTCGTAGAGCAATGAAACTGGGATGGCTTAAAGCTTAGCCCAAGAAATGTCCATGGGTCTTCAAAGTGATCGATTTGGTTTAGTTTTGCGAAAGTTCCAGCCAAAAAAACCAAATTTTGATGTTTTTTGTTAAGCTTGCTGTTGCTATATAGGTTTTCGGGGTCGCAGAGCTCGGAAATTTGGCGTTAGTTTTGCTGTAGCAGCCACCCCACACCTTTATACAAAAAGTTATGGGTGACGTTTTTGCGAAAAAGTTCGCAAAAAACCACCCGCCGTGACCTCTGCCCATTGCCGTGCGAAAAATGTTCCTGCTGCGGCTTGTTACTAAATAATCCTGTAGGTATATAGGTGATTTTAATGACAGGGCCTACAGAGACAAACTATACCTCATTCGAAAGCTTAGGGTAAACCCTAATTAAATATGGTATCAAAGTCGTGCTAGCAGAAATCAGTCGAAAGTTCTGCTCCAAGAAAGGAAAAGTGGGTTCTTTGACGCTTGATTATATATTAGCGGAAACTGAAACAGGCAGATGCAGGCGGCAGTTCTTCAGTATAGCCGTGGGGGGAAAACCAACCCCTTTTTTGAGGGGAAAATCCACCCGCTTCCTGGACCAAGGGTTGGAGCTATGAGCTCCAAAGCGTAGCAGCAGAAAGCGCGACTCTTTCTTACCTACGTGTGCGAAGATCATTTGGTTCACTCCTGCTCATTTTATGACGTTTTGAAAATGACACCTACTTTTTGGTCCAACCGTGCCAGAATTTTGCAAAAGTTTGGGCCGATGTAACTTTTGACTGGGTTGGGCTAGAAAAGTTTTGCAAATACCTGCAATGACGGCAAGTCCTCTTCTTTGCACACAGCCAAAATTAGATCGATCCGATGCACCGTTGGTCTGGCACATTGCCAAATGTGGCGAGGAAAACCCACTTTGGGGGGAAAACCCACCCAAGTTTTATTTAATTTTTTAACAACCAAACAGGAAAACAATTCGACACTATAGCACGGTACTATCGAGGACGCTGCATCATCCTATGGTGTCAGATTTGGATAATTTTGCTTCCCTGGCCAGCAAGGGGCCAAAAATCCTGGAAGTGCCATTTCGGTATTGGACGACCCAGGACAGGTCCAATTGTGGATTTTAACAGCCAATTGAACATAAAACACCATTCTCTACACGATAGACTAACAAGTTTTATCAAATTACATCGTTTTAGCATTTTTCAAAAATTGCCCTATGTTTATGTTTTAAACTTTATGAAACCTGTCCGTTTGATGCTGCATCTTCAATGGCACATGAAAACTCAAAAAGGTACCTAGATCGGGTTTTTTATTTATAATAGCTAAAAAAGAGTTGAATTTTACACCGGAAGTGTCGAATAGCGCTACGACAATTTTTGAGACCTGTGAGGGGTGGGTTTTCCCCCATTTGGGTTCCCCCCATTGGGTTTTCCCCTGCTACTTTTTGCATTATACCGGCCTAACGGTAAATATATACAACCTAGAGAAGTGCAAATGGGCTTAAAAGAAAGATCTAAAGTACGCCAAGTACGATGGTATATATATATATAAAGTTCTCATCTAGCCCTTATAATAAAAAAGTTCCAGCCAAAATCCGAAAATGTGGTGTTTTCCCCCCATGGCTATACGTACGTAACAGTGCAGGGTATTTTTACCCGGGGGGGGCGGCCCCCCGTGGGATTATTGCTTACTACCCCCCGGGATTTTCTGGGGCCCAAAGTGTTGGTAAAATGGAAATATGTTCGTAAACATGGTTATTTTTAGCTTAAATTATGGCATTTTGATTACTTTTTCCCTTTCTACGTGTAAAATGGGAGGGGAAGCCCAAAAAAGTGGGGTGGCGCCGAGTGGGAGGGGAAGAGGTCGAGTGGGGGGACCTAAGAAGTGGGCAAGCCCCCCCCCCCCGCGAAAAACCCCCTAAAAATACCCTGAGCCAAGCACTTTTGACAATATTTAGAGTTTCTCCATACAAAATAAGCAAAAATAACAATTTTGGCTAATTTTCGTGCAAAAAGTCCATCCTACCCGCCCCACGAAATTTATCCTCCCGGGAAAATTCCAAGGCATCTATTTTTGGGAAAGAAATACTTTGCTTTTGGGGCTTGGACCAGAAAGACCTAATCAATGAAATCATAACTCAAATGTGATATATATTGTGATAAAATCAGTAGCCAACAAACAAACCAAACAAAACAAGAACAAGTTCGTAACAGCAGAAAAAGTTACAATGAATGCAATTTTAAAAAGGTCATGCAACTTTAAAACCGAATTCTAATTTTTGTCAAAGGGTTACACAACTTCTTTTTGAAACACATAGCAATGAGTGTATATAGTTTGAACTATGTACGTATATAAGAGTACAGAAGGTTTACAAAAATCATGTTTATACGTGTATGTATGTATATATATGTATATATATATATATATATATATAGTATGATATACGTATATATATACATACCTACAAAGATCTTATCGCAGGTTTATTTCATCCAAAAATTTTCTCTATATTTTGTATGCTCGGCTTTCCCACTGCCCCGTAATATAAGCCGATGATTTACCTCCAAAGTCCAGATCAGGTATGCTTTCCAATTGACAATATTTAGACAAATCCATAATACAGAAGCCATAAAGGCAGCCAAGCCATGGCCAACATGGATACTTGTGTAGAAGTCCGCGCTGAAGTATAGTTTCTAATTTATATACTTTTTACAATAAATGCGTACGTAGCAAACAAAAGATGGCAGTAAAACAACACCACTGTATCTTTCCGAAACACACCTGGAAAACAAAAACAACTATATATATATATATATACATATATATGGGCGCACATAAGGGAGAGGGAGGGAAGGGAGACTCTAATTTTGCCTGTCAACACTCTGCTACCCAATTTTGACCCAGCAGGAAAAGATTGACTTTGCTGCTGCGGGGGGAGCCAAAACCGTTTATTCTTTGGACCCGTTCCCTCTAGTCCACTCAATTTGCCAAATACTGGCGAGGCGGGAATTACCTTGAATCCTAGTCAATTTAAGGAGTTGCTATCTACTGTGACCCACGCTGCTGTTGAAGCTGCTGTGAAAGCTTCAACGGAGCTAATTAGCGAATTATTGGAGCGTAAAGAGAAAACCAACAACGTCGTGATTGTTGGGCTTCCCGAGAAGGCTGAAAGCGAGAACACGCAAATGGCTGCTGATCGCTCTCTAATTGAGGGATACTGCGACACCATTGGTATCCCCACATCAGCCGTGTCTTCGGTTTTCCGGGACGGGCGGAAATACCCTGATCGGGGACGTATTCTTAAGGTCTGTTTCGGGGATCGTTTGATGACTGAGCGCCGCCTTTTCCTCAGCAAAGCCACTGCTCTTATGCAGGCCAACAAAAGTTTAGGTTCAGCGAAATTCAAACCATAGTCCGCCCAAACCAAACGGCTAAGGAGCGGGAGCGGGATTATAGACTGCGGCAGGAAATCAGAAGAACAGAAGAGCAGGAAGGGGAGAAAGATCTGAAAGTGCGCAACGGAAAAATTGTGAAGGTTTTGAAGAAAAAGAATGAGAATTCTGAAGATGATGCAAATGTTGTAGATGGTACTAATGGGGGTGAAAAGCAAAATATGGGGGGAAACTAAAAGCTTGCCAACAGAAGAAGAGTGAAAACTTTTGGATAAATTTCCAATATTTCAATGCTCGTGGTTTACGCAACAAACTGATTGAATTGAATTATTTAGCAAATACTATGCCAGATACTGTGTTTTTGATTACAGAAACATTTTTTGATAGCGGATATAGTGACTGTTTTTTGAACTTTTTGAAGCATCACGTTATTTACCGTTGTGACGATGTACATCGAGTTGGGTTTGGAGGGGGTGTGATGATCTTAGTGCCTAAAACTCTGAAAGGAATTTTGTACAAATCAGTAGCAAACCAGTTTTACGAATTGTTATCTCTGAACTTAGTCAAAAACGGCAAGGCTGTTGTCCAGTTTTGGCTGATATATAGAACACCGTCAGCTAAAGTTAAGGAGTCTGTACAAGCTTTATGTACCGAGCTTGACACACTTGCGCACAGCAATCAACCTTATCCCGTCGCTATTTTAGGCGATTTCAATTTACCGGATATAAATTGGTCAGAAGGCCAATTACCTTCCTGTAATATAAGTTGTGAATTCTACACTAAAATGTTTGAGTTAGGATTTACTCAGCTTGTGAAGAAAAAACTCATATTGGTGGTAACCAACTTGATCTCGTATTTTGTAATGATGATGCTTTTTGTCCAATATATCTGTAGAGGAACCTTTTTCAACTTCTGATCATTTTAAAATTCAAGGAAAACTTGGTCCTTTTCGGCTAAAATAAGATAAGGAAAAGAAAACCTTTTTCAATTTCAGAAAAGCAAATCGTATTGCCATTTGTAATGCTTTGCAAATTATCGACTGGTCAAATCTGTTGGCAGCCGCACCTGATATTAATAGTAAATGGATTGCTTTTAAAATTAAAATTTTGGAAATCATTGCGCTCAGTAGCGTAGGTACAAAAAATTTTCAGGGGGGGGCGGCGTAAAAGGCTGAAGATGTTGGGAATAATAACGCGGATAATAGCAAAACTGCAAAGCAACTTATATATACAAACATTTGTTAGCATGTTTAATGAAAAATAATAATTTTGATAATCTAAATAACCAAAATTCGCGCCGGAGGCGCGAAAATTTTTTATTGGTGTAGAAAATGCATCAACGTTGAGCTAATTTGAAGCATTAATGTATAATTTGTGTATGTTTCTAATAAAGTTAAACGCCCGCGCTCCGCGCGGGCGTAAAATTTTTCTTTTGCTCAATTTTTCAGGGGGGCAAAGCCATTATTTCGGGGAGGGCGGCCGCCCCCCCGCCCCCCCCCGTATCTACGCTAGTGATTGCGCTCTATGTGCCCTTATGTGGTTTAACAAACAATAAATGTAACTGGTCAATCAATAGCAACAATAAAATCACATAAGCGACAAAAGAGTCTGCATAAATGATATCGTAAAAAACCGACTTTGAATAATAAAAAAGGTGGGTTGCTGCAGCAAAGTATTCTCGTAGTATGAAGAGAAAAGATGTCTACACCGTAGAGAAAAAAATTTTAGAGTCTGGAGATGAGAAAAAGTTTTGGTCATATGTAAAGTCTAATATGACGCCGAATTCTGAAATCCCAGTGATTAAAAATGATGAAAATATGTTGATCACTGATGATCTCACTAAATCAAATGCATTAAATGATTATTTTACATCTGTATATTCTGTAGATGATGACACAGACTTTAACTTTGAGCAGAGGACTGATTCTAAGCTAAATCATTGTGACTTCAGCTATGCAAAAGTTTTAGAGCATTTAAAGAAAATGAAGCCTAAACTTAGTACTGGTCCAGATGGTATTCCACAGTGGTTTTTAGTAACATTTGCGGAAACCTTAGCTTATCCACTTTCAAAAATATTTCAGTATTCTTTTGAAAACTCAGTCTTGCCTGATGAGTGGAAAATTGCTAAATTGGCACCGGTATTTAAAAAAGGAGATAAACATGCTCTGAAAAATTATCGACCTATAAGTTTTCTGTGTTCGAGTGCAAAACTGATGGAATCTATTTTGGATGAAGTACTTATACGTTTTATAGAAGTTAATAAATTAATATCGTGCAATCAACCTGGACTTAGAGCCAAAAGATCCACTGTGAGCCAATTGTTACAAACTCTCGATCACTGGACAAAATCTCTTGATTCTAAGAAACTTGTAGATATTTTATATCTCGACATAGCAAAGGCTTTTGATTCAGTGTCCCATAAATTGCTCTTAGCAAAGCTGAAAGGATACGGAATAAGCGGAAAGTTATACCAGTGGATAAAAAGTTACTTACAAAATCGTTACCAATTTGTGCAAATAAATGGAGTAAAATCGAAAATGACAAATATAACTTCAGGAGTGCCTCAAGAAAGCATTCTTGGGCCTCACCTTTTTCTTATATTTATGAATGACATTGAAGATTGTCTGAAATTTATGACTGCAAAAATAGTCGCAGATGATACGAAATTTTATTTGGCTTATAATTCTGCTATAAGTCATCAGCATATATAATCTGGCATTAATAGCATTACAAATTGGAGTTCTGCTAACAAACTTAAAGTTGCTTTTGAAAAATGCAATGTTTTTCTTGGGACATGGAAATCAAAAATTTGGGTATTGGTTTGGCCCAAACCTAATAAATTGCGCAAATGAAATTAGAGATTTAGGGTTATTGATGACACCTGATTTAAAATTCAGTAAGCATATAGAGCACCTAGTGAAATCTGGTTTCAAAATGGTTAACCTAATTTATAAAAACTTCCAGTATAAGTCTGTTTCGTTTCTCCTTAAGTTATATAATATGTTTGTTAGATCAAAATTGGAATATGCTAGTGAAGTTTGGAATCCGTACTTGCAAAAGGATATTACTATGCTTGAAAGGGTGCAAAGATTGTTCACCCGACGCTTACTAGGGTTTAGTAATTTAAGTTACGAGCAACGATTGCTGTATTCAAATTTACCAACCCTGCAAACTAGGCGCACACATAAAGATTTAGTTTTGGTTTATAAAATTGTAAATAATTTGATAGACTTAAATTTTGACGATTTTTTTAGTTTCAGTAACTTATTAATAACCAGAGGACACCCACTCAAATTGTGATCAACCCAGTCTCGTTTAGACGTTCGCAAAAATTTTTTTAGTGTTAGAAGTGTCAAATTTTGGAATTCGCTGCCTCTAGAAATTGTTGAAAGTCCGTCTTTGGCTAGTTTCAAACGAAAGGTTTCACATTTTTCTTTTACTGTGGAAGCTGGTGGTCGAGTATCTGCAGTCTGTAATAGGCCCAACTCGACCATCGTCGGTCAATAACGTGATGCGATGAAACATGAATTTGTACTTGTTATTGATGTAGTTTGATGTTATTGATGCTAAATATTGGTGAGTTGTTTTGCTTGTTACATTCGTGAATTTTGTTGGCTGGCAATAAATTAGAATTAGAATAAAAAAATTAGAATTAGAGGGGGCGGGCGGCACTCCCCCCACCCAATCAGATGTAAAGGAAAAATTTTATTTCCAAAAAAAGTTCAAAAATTTTTCAACTCTGGGGGGCGAAGCCCCCTAGACCCCCCAAATGTTTTTGGGGTTTGCCCCCATGAAATATTTTTCTTTGTGCGCCACTGGTACGTATATAAATACGTTTTTTTTACTAGGGGGCCTTCCACTTTTTGGGTTCCCCCACTCTAACTTCTTCCCCAACTCATCCCCCCCCTTTTTTGGGCTTCCCCCCCCCACTCACCCTAAGGTGCTAGAAATTGTCAAATTTTTCGGATTTTTGTTCAAAATTTTCAAGAGCACTTTTACGCTTAGTTATATGTGGGAAACAGGTTATTTACAAGTAGGAAAAATGCTCCTTGCAGTCGCATGTAAAATGCAATATGAGCTATGATGGTCAACATTTAAATATGTCAAGGACAAGATTTAAAACGTCTAATATGAGCCAGCATCTAAATCGGTAAAGGACAAGCTGTAACTGGCTAATATGAGCCGCCACGTTTCTCTTGGGCTCATATTGACGCTCGCTGTCGTGGTTTCAACGGCTTGACATCACGACGACCTCTTACCATCTTGCCTACAGACTCTTTACTTTTATTCCCAATCCCAAGTCTGAAAAAATCCTCACCGTCTTGCGTAATGTCATTAGCTTCATATAATGTTTGGTTATAGGTATCCTGTCTGAATCTAATTTCACTAGCTCAATTGCTCAAACAAAGTATTTAAGGTATACATGTGAACACTTTAAGCAGCTAAAGTTCTCCCCTTTAAAGTTGAATTAAGTGGCATATACATTTGGTATATACCAGTTTGCTAAATCATAGACACACACTGCAAACTAGATACAAATGCATAAAGCTCCAGTAAACCGGTATTCTTCAAGTCTTCAGTACCGGCTTACTGTACACAGCACTTATATATACAATAAAATACACAGCTGATGTGTAAAACTTTGATGTGTGCTTACCCACATGACTTTACTTATTGTATCAAGACCAGACGTATATATGTCATGACAATTACGTGTACATGCGAATTTGAAAAGTGAAAAATAGTTAACTCAACTTAGTATCCTCGCGTCAATATGAGCCCAAGAGAAACGTGGCGGCTCATATTAGCCAGTTACAGCTTGTCCTTTACCGATTTAGATGCTGGCTCATATTAGACGTTTTAAATCTTGTCCTTGACATATTTAAATGTTGACCATCATAGCTCATATTGCATTTTACATGCGACTGCAAGGAGCATTTTTCCTACTTGTCCTTCTTCCAATTTTTGGGAGCGCTGCTCTTAGGCAGAAGTAGTCTGCAATTTATTACTCCCAGAAGATTCTCTATTCCAAACAATGACCACTGTCTTCGGGGGTTTGACCACTGGTCAATAGGCCACCAAGACCATAGTGACCAGTGGTCACTTCCGTCGGTTCTGAAAATATGCTCATTGAAACGAGCGTAGACGGTTTACTATATATGCCCCCAACCAAAATCCCGAAAACGCTGTTTTATGGGGTTTGACCACCGGTCAATAGGCCACCTAGGCCATAGTGACCAGTGGTCACTTCCGTCGGTTCTGAAAATATGCTCATTGAAACGAGCGTAGTCGATTTATATACTATATATGCCCCCAATCGAAACCCCGAAAAACGCTGTTTTATGGGGTTTGACCACTGGTGAATAGGCCACCTAGACCATAATGACCAGTGGTCACTTCCGTCGGGTCTGAAAATATGCTCATTGAAACGAGCGTAGTCGATTTACTATATATGCCCCCAACCAAAACCCCGAAAAACGCTCTTTTAGGGGGTTTGACCACTGGTCAATAGACCACCTAGGCCATAGTGACCAGTGGTCACTTCCGTCGGTTCTGAAAATATGCTCATTGAAACGAGCGTAGTCGATTTACTATATATGCCCCCTGCCCCAACCAAAACCCCGAAAAACGCTGTTTTATGGGGTTTGACCACTGGTCAATAGGCCACCTAGGCCATAGTGACCAGTGGTCACTTCCGTCGGTTCTGAAAATATGCTCATTGAAACGAGCGTAGTCGATTTACTATATATGCCCCCAACCGAAACCCCGAAAAACGCTGTTTTATGGGGTTTGACCACTGGTCAATAGGCCACCTAGACCATATTGGCCAGTGGTCACTTCCGTAGGTTCTGAAAATATGCTCATTGAAACGAGCGTAGTCGATTTACTATATATGCCCCCAACCAAAACCTGGGAAAACGCTGTTTTAGGGGGTTTGACCACTGGTCAATAGGCCACCTAGACCATAGTGACCAGTGGTCACTTCTGTCGGTTCTGAAAATATGCTCATTGAAACGAGCGTAGTCGATTTACTATATATGCCCCCAACCAAAACCTGGGAAAACGCTGTTTTAGGGGGTTTGACCACTGGTCAATAGGCCACCTAGACCATAGCGACCAGTGGTCACTTCCGTCGGTTCTGAAAATATGCTCATTGAAACGAGCGTAGTCGATTTACTATATATGCCCCCAACCAAAACCTGGAAAAACGCTGTTTTAGGGGGTTTGACCACTGGTCAATAGGCCACCTAGACCATAGTGACCAGTGGTCACTTCCGTCGGTTCTGAAAATATGCTCATTGAAACGAGCGTAATCGATTTACTATATATGCCCCCAACCAAAATCCAGAAAAACGCTGTTTTAGTGACTTTTCCATACTTTGACCCTAACTTTGACCCTGCGCGAGGTGCCACGGGGCCATGCTGACCAGTGGTCACTTCGGGCGGTTTCGGCAGTATGCTCATCGTGTTCAGCGACCCCGATTTACTATATATGGGCACCACCAAATGGCCGAAAATAGCCGTTTTTACGGACTTTTCCCAACTTTGACCCTGGGCGAGGAACCACGGGCGCCATGGGGCCTGAGGGTCACATCCATCGGTTTCGGCAGTATGCTCATCGTTTTCAGCGATCCCGATTTACTATATATGCGCACCACCAAATGGCCAAAAAATGCTATTTTAGACGACTTTTTGACAATTTTCTGTGTTGGGACCTCGAAAAATTTCTAAGTCCAAACGTCGATTTTTCCATTTTTGACCATCTGTAAAAATCGACCCAGAGCGAAATTCGGAAATCAAACATAAACTTGATCTGGACCATAACCTAGATAATCAAAAATTAGTATAGAAAAATTTTTCCTATGGGCCGTTTGAAAAATCGGTGTGCGCAAAAATCGCCCTATAAAAGTGGTCGATACAGAGAAAAAAAACCCCACTTTTAAACTTGTATCAAAAGTCGATTTTTCAAAGTTCATTTTTTCCGGACAAGTTTGGTATCATTCGAAAGCTCTTGGCCTGGAGATTTCAAAAATGTAAACTTTAGCTCTCAACTCCTTACCGTTAATTAGTTATGGCTAATTAACAGTTTCCCTAATCCGCAAAGTGCCTTTATAGCTCATATTATGAGGGGCGCTCCGCGCACCCTCATGATGCTGTATTTTTAGCATTTTTAGCCCATTTTATTTCCCTCCCCCACTTTTGGACCTTTCCCCACGAGCGGAATGCTGTGCGTAACTGCTCATTTTGAAATTTGGAAAGGTGCGTAACGTTACACGTAAGTCGTTGGCCAAAATCACTGCTGCCCTGGCTATTTCTTACATTATATACTTACTTACTTACGGGAATGGGCGGCCCCCAAAAATCCTTCCTCCCCCAGACTTGGGTATCCCCCCACAGGATTCGGGCCTCCCCCCCCTCGGAACTCTAAAAGGGTAAAAAGAAAAAAGGGTTTTGAGGGTAAATATTGAAAAACATTTCCGACTCCGCCGGATTTTTAAACATTTTTAACTATTTTAAGCTTAAATTTAGGTTAAAAATAGTTAATTCTTTAGCCAGCAACAAAAAATACCTAGCTAGTTTAAGCATTTTTCGAAAACTTCCCCACGCCAGAAATTTTTGCCTAGGAAAAATTCAGCTGCCCCCTCCATAAACCTTGTCTAAAAATACGCCAGCAGCACTGTCGACAGAGCAATATATATATATATAGTATATATATATACGTATGTATATTGAATTATATACTTGTTACTACTGTGGAAAATATGGAGCACCAGCACCCCTTCATATTTTGCACGTGTGAAGTTGAGCTGACAGAGTTTGAAAGTAAATTCGGTATTATGTTTAAAAAGAAATGCAGGTCTGGCTTTTTCCTACAGGGGGGTGGGGGGGTGGCAGGCCCCCAAAAAATTAGTCCCCCCCAGACTTGGGTCGCCCCCCCAGCATCCCCCCCCAGGATTCGGGCCTCCCCCCCAGAACTCTAAAGTGCCCGGAAAAATAGGGTTTTGAGGGTAAATTTTTAAAAAAATTTTCCGGCTTCGCCAGATTTTTACCTTTATTTAAGCATTTTTAGCTGTTTTAAGCTTAAATTTAAGTTAAAAATTCCGAAATTCCTTCGGAAAATTCCCCCCCCCCCGAAATCCGAGCCCCCCCAGATCTGGGGGGGAGACCCCCCGTACTTCCCCCCCAGAAATTTTTGCCCAAAAACCAGCCAGCAGGTCAGCATGTAAATGCCGCTCCCATAAATTTCGACCTTTCCCGATAACACAGAAAGCTCCCAAATTTTAACATTTTTACCCTAAATTTTCAAAAACGTCCGGCTTTGCCGGATTTTTAAGGAAAGTTTCGCTATCTTAGATTAAAAACACTTAAAATTAGTCATTTTTAGCGATTTTTCGTAGTTGTTCATATCGTAAAAATTTGAAAAATGTTCCTTAAATGTGCCCCCATTTTGGTTGAGCCCCCACCATAAAAAATTGACAAGAAATATATAAATTAGCTAGTCACACACTAAGGCTAGGCTGGCCAGCTACACAAACAAAATTAGTTTTATAATTTTTCCTCCGCCCCTCAAAACTTTTTACTGAAATGTCGACGTAATATATACCTATATGCAAAAGCCATAGACATGTATAAATATACAAACAGTCTTGAACAGAACCAAAATGCTTTGTGGTACGCACTGGTACCCCATTCATTCTTCCAAAACAAATGCCAGCCTTCAAGTTCTGCTAGCTAAACAGACAGCACTAATACTGCATTCCCATTTATCCCAGCCACAAAACATAACATTATACATATAAGCATCACCATGTAGAAGCAATATATATATATATATATATATATATATATATATATATATATATATATATATATATATATATATATATATATATATATATATATATATATATATATATATATATATATATATATATATATATATATATATATATATATATATATATGTATGTATTTAAGTAACGACGTGTATATATACGTAAATATATATATACGTATATAGCATAGAGTGTGTGCACGTATATATATATACGTATATACGTTATACATATACATATATATATATATGCACATATATATACATATTATATATATGTGCGCATATATATAAACGTATATACGTATGTAAACATAGTTCGCTTAGTATATAAATGGATATAATACGTACGTACATGCGGTTATACGGATAAGCGCAGGATCGATGGAACACACAGCATAAATGTTTTACCAACATTTTTGAAAAATTTGAGAAAAAATTGAATTTGGAAAATTTGGCATGTTTAACACATAAACATAGGCAAATTTTGGAAATTTTTAAAAATTGTTTATTTTCGCCAGTTAAAGCATCCTATATATAGTGTAGAAAACGCGTTTTTCTTGTATTTAGGGCCAAACTAGACCCATTTTAACGCAAAAATAAGCATTTTTGGCCAAATTGAAATTTTGGCTTGAAATGGCACCATGTCCGATTTTTGACCCCATGGACCTCCCATAACAGATCGAACCCAGGTAAAACCTATACCAATTTGATCTATAGGCTCTATTAAACAAATGTATGTATTCGTTTGACCTTTCCTGCTAATGCTTAGAAAAATTTTCAATTTTGAAAAGTGGGTTTTTTCCCGCCAACTCTAGGTCACCCCGAGATCGCACCGGAGGGGTTAGAGCAGTGTGGCATATAATCAGGGTATTTTTAGGGAGTTTTTTCGGGGGGGGGCTTCCCGGGGGCCCCCCGGGCCCGGGGGGCGGAGGAATTGTCGGAAGGGGGGAGATTTTTGAAAATTAGCCTACTTTTGGCAAAAATTTTGGGGCCCCAAAAAAAATCCCAGGGGGGGGAAGCAAAAATCCCGGGAGGGGGCAATTTCGGGGGGGAAGTCATTTTCGGAGGGGAAGGTCAATTTCGGGGGGGGACCCCCGCCCCCCCCCTGTAAAAAATACCCTGAATATATCACCATGACGCGCAACAGATGCCCTACACATACATACAATCCGCTTTGGTCTAAGTCTTTCCAGTAGTTCAGGGTGGCCATGCAAAGTTTGCCAAATTTCGGTACTTGGACGGACCAAAATTTTCGAAAATTTCAAAGTCCCAAAAAATTTGCTGGGAAGCAGTGGGAGCGACAATAATAAACCCTCCAGGGTTATTTTGGATGCTCTTCAAGATAGGCTATTAAAATCCTAGATAGCTCATACCGGTAAGCCCACACTGGGGGTGGGTTTTTTCCAGCATTGGCGAGTGAGTTTTATCCCGCTTGACTATATATTTTTCTGAACCCATTTAGACCCCATTCATACCCCTAAATCAATCGGCACTCGTCAACCGGTTTGAGTGGGTGGTTCCATGACAAAAGTTGCTCAGCTCACCCAGGGTTTTCATTTGATGCCAAATTTGACCAATTTTGGAAAATCTTAAAATCAATTCTTGTCATTATATAACTGAATTTTCATACGTACTTTTCGTGTTTTCAAAATGCTTAATCAAGCACAACTAATTAGTAGGAATTAGTAGGAGCTAAACGTTACATTTTTGATATCCCCAAGCCAAGAGGTTTTGAATGATACCAATCTTGCCCAAAAAATGAACTTTGAAAATTTTCATTTTTCAGACCTAGTTTCTAGATGGGGATTTTCTCAGGTTTCTCCTTTACGCTTTTATTATACATTTTCTAGCATACCTTACGATCTTACGATCCTAATCCTATGTTCCTTGGCGTGAAGTTTGACTGGAAGCTCTGCTTCGCCCCACATGTTACCTCCATCAAGGCCAGGACAGCTGCACACATCTCCGTTCTCAGCGCCCTGGCAGGACGCATCTGGGGACCATGTAAGGAAGAACTGAGACTGATCCTCATTTCCTACATCAGATCCCTTATGGAGTATGCTGCTTCGACATGGTACCCTTCTATCTCGTCTACCAGCGCCAACACCTGGAAGTCATCCAAAATCAGGCGGTGAGGAAAATAACCGGGTGCCTGCCTGGGAACCCCTGTGGAATATGCTACAGAATGGAGGCGAACCTGCTTCCGTTCTCTCTTCGCGCGAAGGAACTAGTAGCCATTGGATACGAGAGGAGTCTTCGCCTCCCTTCGGACAACCCCCGACGTGCAATCAGTGAACTGTATTATATATATACAACAACGACTACCATCTCAGGAGTCTTAGAGGGAAAAGGGCAGGAAGTCATCCGTCTCTGCTGGACTGGCCAACAGGGCGAGAGAACCTATCTGCCTCCCAGCAGTTGCTCCGAGTATGATCCCGCCAAAAATAAACTGCTTTGCCACGTTGGGGGCGATGTCCCCGGGAAGACGGAAAGATGAACTGACTCCAGCTGAGCTGAAGACTGCAGCCCTTGCCTCTCTCAGCGCTCTTCCCAACGCTGATGTCACTCTCTGGACCGATGGCGCCGTGGAAGAATCTAATCAGAAGGGTGGAGCCGGAGTCGTAATATCGGATAATCAAGGTGACATCATTACCACCATTGAATCCCCTGCCGGAAGTATCTGCTCCAGTCTGCGCGCTGAAGAAACTGCTGTCAACAGCGGTCTGGAATGGATTTACGACCGTCTCCGGCACCATGGCCAATCTCTTCCGGAAGTCAGAATCTGCACCGACTCCAAATCTCTGACCCAGAAGATTGAATCTGGCCCACTGTCGCAGCTGGAGGAACCGGCAATCTGGCATAAGCTTTGTCAGATCTCCCAACTTGGCAGCCACATAACCCTTCACTGGCTACCTAGCCACCTTGGAATTCACTGAAACGAAGCAGCTGACCGAGTGGCCAAGTCTGCGACTGCCCTGGAACAAAATCAGATTGGAATTAACCTACTACTGCCAGGGCTGCCATCAAACGGTACATTAAGAAAGAATGCCACAGACTGGGCTCAGTATGACACCGACGATACTTACGACGCCCACCTGCCAGTCGATCCTTCACGCAAAGAAAATTTGACACGGAAGGAGCGTTGCGTTCTGTCACAACTCCGTTGCAAAAGCCACTCCCTACTCCTAGCAAAACAACGGTTCCGAATGGGACTATCTATCCAATTCTCAAACCTGCCCGGAATGTGATGGTGAGGAGGAGGACCTGGTCCACCTCCTCCTCCACTGTCCAAACCATACTTCTGCCCGACGGCGGCACCTGGGGACAAGGCCGCGCCTGGACATCCTATCCAAGAGTCCCCCCGGGTTTTGGCTTTCCTCCGGGATGTGGGGCGGATCTGATCCGTCCTAACCACATTGGGTTCCCCCAAGCTGGTCCAGGAACAGGAAGAAGAAGAAGAAGAAGAAGAGGTCTTAGGGTCAAAAATAAAATTTGTCAGAAGTGGACACATTTCGCATCAAACGATAATTCTAAACAAACTATGTATATACATACTCTACTAAGCGACTCGTGGTTGATTTCACATGAGGCAAGCCGTATAGCTTGACCCGCGGGTCCGCCTATGAAGCGGTGCCATGCGAGGCCCTGGAGCACCTCTGATATATATATACGTACAAACACGGAATTCCAGCAGACCAGCCCTAGAAAGTAACTAGAAACAATTGAGAGCATTGAATATACGTATATATATATACTTGTTATAAAAATCAACTAGAAAAATATAGAAAACAATTAGAAAAGTTTTAGAAAACAATTAGAAAATAATTAGAAAATAGTATAAAAATCGTTGTTTTTGTCTCCCAAAATCCGCCTTCGGACGACCCTCCCCCTAAAAGTTTCCAATCCCCTTACATACCTAAACATTTTTGCTAATTTTTAGCGAAAAATTCAAAAATTTTCAAAAACTAAGCGAAAAATTGCTAAAATTCGCTTTTTTACCTTAAAAATCGCTAAAAATAACTCAAAATTGAGAACATTTTTCAGTTTTTTAACGAAAAACCGATTTTTCTCCGACCCCCATCGAAAATTTATCACCCCTCCCCCAAATAGACTTTTTTCGACCCCCCACCCCCTTCTTACCAGACCCCCTCCCTACTTTTTTTCAAACCCCTACCCCACTGTTTTCGCCAGCTACACCCTACGTAAGGTGTGTTTGGGGGGGTGGGGGGTGACCCCTAACCCCAAATGGAGGGGTCGCCAACCCCCCCTAAAAATTTTTTCCTAAAAATTTCCCCATAGTTTCCTTAGGGGGGGAGGTTTGGGGGGCCATTCCCTCCCAAAATTTTCGACCAAATTTACCCCCCCCCCCCAGATTTTTTGACTTACCCTCCCCCAGAGGCGTATCCAGGATTTTGAAAAGGATGGGGTTTTGGCTAAAATTTAATGAAAAGGAGGGGGTTTTGACAAAAATTTGATGTTTTTGTAATGGAGAATTGATAAAATTTAGCTCAAAAGGAGGGGGTTTCAACCCCTAAAACCCCTCCCCTGGATACGTCCATGCCCTCCCCCAAAGTTTGGCTACCCCTCCGAACCCCCCCCCCCCAACGATTTTTGGACCCAAAAGTTAGCTAAACTTAGTCGAAAAATGATCATTTTTTGGAAAAATTTTCTAAACATTTGGCCTAAAATCGCTTTAAAACGGTGCAAACACGCCTAAAACGTTAAGAACAAGCCTTATTTTGATGAAAAAAGGGCTTAAATTACCGAAAATTTTGCATTTTTGGCCATTTTTCGAAATTTCTGAGGTCCGAATTTTGGGAAGGGTGGGGGGGTACCCCCATCACATTTCGGGGGTCGGCCAAGATTTACCCCTTTACCCTCCCCAGACCCAAAGTTCCAGGGAAACTATGCCCTCCCCCCAAATTCATTTTTGCAGACCCCTCCCCCCTAAAAATTTTCAAACTCCTACCTAAATTTTTTAAAATTTTTAGCTAAAAAATCGAAATTTTTCCAAACAATTCCAAACATTAGCGAAAAATTGCGAAGAATTCGCTTATTTAAGCTAAAAATTGTTAAAAATAGCTGTAAATTGCGAAAATTTTTCAATTTTTTAAAGAAAAGCCGACTTTTTTAAAAATTTTTCGCCGACCCCCCTCGAAAATTTTTCTTACCCCTCCCCCCAAATCTGACTTTTCGCGACTCCCCCCCTGCCCTTTTTTCGCCAAACCCCCCTCCCTACTTTTTTCTGAACCCCCACCCCCACAATTTTCGCCAGCCACACCTATGTACGTAACCAAGCTCAAAAAGTTTTTGAGGGCCAACTGGCCTGGGGTGGGGAAGGGGGGCGGGGCAGTGGCGGATCCAGGATTTTGAAAAGGGGGGGGCCGCTGAAAAATTTTTCTGGGGGAGGGTAACCAAATTTTCCGGGGGGGGGTGGAAAAAATTTGCTTTTTCCAGGAACAAAATATGTGTACAAGAAAATATTGTGTATGGAAAGGTTAGTTCACTTGCCAATTGGAAAACAACTATATCCCGTGCGCACTAGCGTAGATACGGGGGGGGCGGCCGCCCTCCCCGAAATAATGGCTTTGCCCCCCTGAAAAAATTGGGCAAAAGAAAAATTTTACGCCCGCACCGACTTTATTAGAAACATGCACAAATTGTACATTAATGCTTCAAACTAGCTCAACACTGATGCATTTTCTATACCATTAAAAAATTTTCGCGCCTCCGGCGCGAATTTTGTCTATATATTTAGATTACCAAAATTATTATTTTTCTAGCAAATGTCTGTATAAATAGTTGCTTTGCAGTTTTGTTATATATCTGCGTTATTCCCATCATCATCAGCCTTGGCATAATTGGTTGATATGATCAGAATATTCAGTTCTTAATGGGAGCATCTTAATAGTTTGAGTTTTCAGACAAGACAGTAAATGTAGAAAAGAGCAAATAATGGTACAAAATGTTGTTAGACAATTGATAAATCATTGTAAAGAATTAAATGTTTCAATAGCGTTTAATGGAGAAATTTAAAAATTTTCTCAACTTCTGGGGGGCTAGCCCCCCAGACCCCCCGTTTGGGGTTTAGGGTTTCGTTTTCAGTTGTAACAAGACGAAATATGAACCAAAGAAGGTTTGAATGAATATGACAACTTGCAGTACAATACGCAGCATGTATATATATGTATGTATACAGTTGTTACGCAAAAATAGAAAATTTTACCTCCCCCCCCCCTCAAAAGTCCTCGGTCAAAACCGCCCCCCCTGAAAAGTTTTTGTACCTACGCTACTGCCCGTGGGTGAAGCAAAGCATGGAGAATTTATATACACAAAAAGCACACGGGGGGTCTGGGGGCAGAGCCCCCCAGAAGTTGAAGAATTTTTGAAATTGGAACAAAATCCGTCATGCAAACTTTTGAAAAGATTAAAGAAATAAATGGAGATGTACATGTATATATATATGTATATATATATATGTATATAGTAACTTACGAAGTGAAAAACTTGCAGTAAAATAGTAAAAGTATGGTGGCAATAAAGAGGAATGGTGGCAATAAAGAGGACAAGCTACAAGGGCAACAAAGATAAGGTGCGAAACGGGGGGTCTGGGGGGCGGAGCCCCCCAGAAGTGGAAGAATTTTTTGAAATCGTGGAAAATTCAGCAATTCAAATGTTTAAAAAGATTAGTTAAGATGAGATGAGGGAATTGGATGCTTTTCAGAATTTTTCACTTCCACGATTTATTCTAGAACACTTTCAGAAGCTGCCAATTATCAATCTTGCATTGCCCATTTATATATAATACACTTAAGTTATGAAAGCAAAATAAAGTTTGTAAATATAAGCCGGTATATAGTCATAAAATAAACTGAAAGCGTTGAGTACAATTAATTATATACTTACAAAACAGAAAGGAAACAAAATAGAAGACACTTTAAGAGGCAGAAGTTCTGTCACAGAACTAAGTACGTAATAAAGCAGCACGGAAGTATATATAAGTGCGTCTCAGGCAAAATTGTTTAAAAATTTGGGGAATTTATTAAAATTAGGCTTAATTTTCACTCGAAATATGCATTATAAACAGCTGAAAAAATTTTCTTGGGGGGGCCGGAATGTCAAAGGAGGGGGCCCAAATCGCAAAGGGGGGGGGGCGGCCCCCCCTGGATCCGCCACTGGGGCGGGGTTGTATATGTATATATATAGTCGTGCTGAAGGCGATTTGGTCAAAACTTCGGTGTTGTTAGGTTAAATTTCACTAGTTTGTTCAAAAATGTCCAAATTATTGGCTTAAACGGTTCATTATTTCGAGAAATACACGTTTTTAACAGTTTCATGGACTTTCTGACTCAATATTGACTTTATTTTGGAGTTAGGAACATGTTGGCAGTCAAGTGATCATCTATCGTTTAAAACCACTGTCCAATGTTTTAGAAAACAATTAGAAAATATTAGAAAAATCGTTGTTTTTGTCTCCCAAAATCCGCCTTCTGACGACCCTCCCCCTAAAATTTTTCAATCCCATACCTAAATTTTTGCAAATTTTTAGCCAAAAATTCAAAATTTTCAAAAAATATGCGAAAAATTGCTAAAATTCGCTTAATTACCTAAAAATCGCTAAAAATAGCTCAAAATTGAGAAAATTTTTCAGTTTTTTAACGAAAAACCGATTTTTCTCCGACCCCCATCGAAAATTTGTAACCCCTCCCCCCAAATCGACTTTTCTCGACCCCACCCCCTTTTTACCAGACCCCCCTCCCTACTTTTTTCCAAACCCCTACCCCCACTTTTTTCGCCAGCTACATACACACCCTACGTAAACGTAACCACCCTCAAAAAGTTTTTTAGGGCCAACTGGCCCGGGGCGGGGAAGTGGGGGGGGGTTGTATGTAGTGGTGCCGAAGGCGATTTGGTCAAAACTTCGGTGTTGTTAGGTTAAATTTCACTAATTTATTGAAAAATGTCCAAATTATTGGAATAAACCAGGGTTTTTTTTGTGTAAAATACTGTGTATTTACACAAAAAAAATTAATTTACACAGTGAAAAACTAATTTACACAACAAAATACACAGCCAAATTTTCGAAAATTTTTACAAAAAGTGCTCTGAAAAAATAGTTTTCAAGTCTTTAAGTTTTAAAAAAGCTCTAGCTTTTAACTGGGGGCTGCCGCCCCCAGACCCCCGCCTGTTTCCAATGGTTTAGAATGGTTTTCTGCATTTCTGCATCAACATGGTTATGGGTGTTTTATTCTCCTAAGTCTTAATGCTTCTACTTATACAGTTGCGTATAATTTATTTTCGTACTGCGTGCGAATATTCGTAAATAGCTAGTATGTATTCGTATTTAACTGTACATATGTTTTCTGAAGCTAGTATTATTCAATATGATTTCTTGTTTATCTCTTGTATATATAATAATAAAAGCAGTCAGAGCCTAAAAATAGTTGCCATACAACCCAAGAAATATTCAATACGAAAGCTAAAGGAATACAACTTTTCAATGCCGTTTCTGCCGTTAATTTAAAAAATTTCTCAACTTCTGGGGGGCTCCGCCCCCCAGACCCCCCTCCGTTGTATATATAATTGGTGGGTCTGTACTATATGGCGCCGTCCCCAGTAGCAGTTAAAGCATCGAACCTTAGTACGTGACCAGCAAGTTTGTGAAAAAATTATTCCAAAAAGTTGGAAAAATAAAGAAATCGTTTCAGTAGGCGAAGTGTTTTTCAGAAATTTGAATTTGTCCAATCATATTTTTGACATTTAATGAATTAATCTTTTTGAACATTTCCATTATGAATTCTGTTGCAATTTACAAAATTTTCTCAACTTCTGGGGGGCTCCGCCCCCATACCCCCGCGTGGCTTCTTTCGAAATGTTACACAAGTGGAGTTGGCATAACTTTGGCTTGAATGATCCGAAAATAACATTGTAGCAAGAAAATAACGTCTAAATGTATTTTATTTTATGTTACAGTTGAAAAACGACACTTTTAATTTCACACAGCTTCAAACAAAAATACACGAGTGAAATTTAAATTTACTCAAGATTTACACAGGTCCGATTTTGAAAAAAAACCCTGGAATTACGAAACTCTTCATTATTTCGACAAATACACGTTTTTAACCCCATGCCCTGACTCAAGACGGAAAGTTAGGAAACATGTTGGCAGTCCAGTGACCATCTACCGTAAACCCCTCTCCAATGTTTTACAACCCAATTAGAAAATAATTAGAAAATATTAGAAAAATCGTGGTTTTCGCTTCCCATAATTCGGCTTTCGGCCCACCCCACCTCCCCCCTAAAAATTTTGAAACCCCTACCTAACTTTGTGAAAATTTTTAACCAAAATTTCGAAACTTTTCAAATATATAACCAAAAAGTAGCGAAAAATTGCAAAAATTAGATGAATTACATACCTAAAAAATTGCTAAAAATCAGCTAAACATTGAGAACATTTTTCAGTTTTTTAAAGGAAAACCGACTTCTTGTCTTGTCCCCCTCGAAAAGTCTTCTTACCCCTCCACCAAAACCAAGTTTTTCAAATCCCCTCTCCCCTTTTTTGCCAGACCTCCCTACTTTTTTTCCAAAACCCCTACCCCCACTTTTTTCGCCAGCCTAACACACCCTACTAAACGTAACCACCCTCGTTTCTTAGGTGTACGCCAAGTGTCCCTAGGGGCGGGGAAGTGGGGAGGGGGGGTTGTATGTAGTGGTGCCGAAGGCGATTTGGTCAAAACTTCGGGCAAGTTGTTAGGTTAAATTTCACTAATTTATTGAAAAATGTCCAAATTATTGGCTTAAACTGTTCATTATCCCGAGAAATACCGTTTTTACCAGTTTCACCCCCGGACTTTCTGACCCAATACTCACCCCATTTTGGAGTTAGGAACATGTTGGCAGCATAGGGCCTCGGGGGGACCCTCACCCCAAATGGACAATTGCCGACCCAAAATTTTGAAAATTTTGCCTCAAAATTAGTAAAATCGAAATTTTCACTTTTGGAAAATTGAAATTTTCTCCAAGTTTCGCTTCGAATAAATGTTTAAAAATGTAGAAATATTGTTGATTTTTACGTTGGAAATTACCCTTTTTAAGCAAATATGCGAATTTTGTAAAATTGACCAAAAAATAATTTTGGTACTTATTTAGATAGGGGGGGGGCGATTTTTTTAGCCTTGGTCCCCCCGTATGGTTCGAAAAAATTTTTTGTCTCCGATTTGGCTGAGAAGTTGCCCTTAGGGTAAATCGAGGTCGCTGATTTCAAAAATCGAATCGAGAGATCGATCCGATCGATCGATCGATCAGTAGAATCGATCGAACAAAATCGATCAAAAAATTTTTTGTCTCCGATTTTCGCGAAAAGTCACCCCTAGGCAGGGTAATTCGGGGCCGCTGATTCCGAATCTGCAGTCGAAATTTCGATCCGAGCTGCCAAAATCGAGTTATTGTCGAATTTGTGAAAAATCGATGAAAATCGATTTTTGCGGGCGAACGATCGATTTTTATGAAATTTCGACTGCGACTTTTCGCGAAAATCTGAGACAAAAATTTTTTGATCGATTTTGTTCGATCGATTCTACTGAATCTGATCGATCGATCGGATCGATCTCTCGATTCGATTTTTGAAATCAGCGACCTCGATTTACCCTAAGGGCAACTTCTCAGCCAAATCGGAGACAAAAAATTTTTTCGAACCATAAGGGGGACCAAGGCGAAAAAATGGCCCCCCCATCTAAATAAGTGCCAAAATTTTTTCTACCCCTCCCCCCAAATCGGATTTTTTCGGACCCCACCCCACCTCAAAACGGCTGACCCCACCCACCCTAATTTCGGCTACCCCCTCCCCCAACGTTTTCTCAAGGTACACCTATGGTTGGCTTGGCAGTCAAGTGATCATCTATCGTTTAAAATCACTGTCCAATGTTTTAGAAAACAATTAGAAAATAATTAGAAAATATTAGAAAAATCGTGGTTTTTGTCTCCCAAAATCCGCCTTCGGACGACCCTCCCCCTAAAATTTTTCAATCCCCTACCTAAATTTTTGCAAATTTTTAGCCAAAAATTCAAAAATTTTCAAAAAATAAGCGAAAAATTATTAAAATTCGCTTAATTACCTTAAAATCGCTAAAAATAGCTCAAAATTGAGAAAATTTTTCAGTTTTTTAACGAGAAACCGATTTTTCTCCGACCCCCATCGAAAATTTGTAACCCCTCCCCCCAAATCGACTTTTCTCGACCCCCACCCCATTTTTACCAGACCCCCCTCCCTACTTTTTTTCCAAACCCCTACCCCCACTTTTTTCGCCAGCTAACACACCCTACGTAAACGTAACCACCCTCAAAAAGTTTTTTAGGGCCAACTGGCCCGGGGCGGGGAAGTGGGGGGGGTTTGTATGTAGTGGTGCCGAAGGCGATTTGGTCAAAACTTCGGTGTTGTTAGGTTAAATTTCACTAATTTATTGAAAAATGTCCAAATTATTGGCTTAAACTGTTCATTATTTCGAGAAATACACGTTTTTAACAGTTTCATGGACTTTCTGACTCAATATTGACTTTATTTTGGAGTTAGGAACATGTTGGCAGTCAAGTGATCATCTATCGTTTAAAATCACTGTCCAATGTTTTAGAAAACAATTAGAAAATATTAGAAAAATCGTTGTTTTTGTCTCCCCAAAATCCGCCTTCTGACGATTCCCTCCCCAAAATTTTTCAAATCCCATACCTAAATTTTTTGCAAATTTTTAGCCAAAAATTCAAAATTTTCAAAAAATATGCGAAAAATTGCTAAAATTCGCTTAATTATACCTTTCTAAAAAAATCGCTAAACATAGCTCAAAATTGAGAAAATTTTTTTTTTTTAGTTTTTTAACGAAAAACCTATTTTTCTCCGACCCCCCCCCCCCCCCCCCTCGAAAGTTTGTCACCCCTCCCCCCAAATAGACTTTTTTCGACCCCCACCCCCTGTTTACCAGACCCCCCAACTTTTTTCAAACCCCAACCCCCACTTTTTTCGCCAGCAACATCCTACGTAACCACTCTCAAAAAGTTTTTCAGGGCCAACTGGCCTGGGGTGGGGAAGGGGGGAATGTATGTAGTCGTGCCGAAGGCGATTTGGTCAAAACTTCGGTGTTGTTAGGTTAAATTTCACTAGTTTGTTCAAAAATGTCCAAATTATTGGCTTAAACTGTTCATTATTTCGAGAAATACACGTTTCTAACAGTTTCATAGACTTTCTGACTCAATATTGACCTTATTTTGGAGTTAGAAACATGTTGGCGATCAAGTCTATCATCTATCGTTTAAAACCACTGTCCAATGTTAAAATTACTTCATTGTTGGATGTTTTTTTTGGAATTAGCAATGGCGTTTGTGCTATTTCTGGCATACAAAATAGAAAGAATTTTTGGAGGAGGTTTTATGGGGGTGGTGGGGGGGACAGGTGGTATAAAAGTTAATTTGCATACTGTAATTTCAAACAAGGAAGTAACAAGCAATATTTTGTGCAAAAGGTGTGTTTCCGTTGGGCGAACATTTTAGCAAATTGTAAGCCTGCTGCGCAGCCAATAATTGTTTATAACTGGCTTTCCTGCTTATTAACAGAAACTATACGTGCAAAACATTGTGTGATTTTTGTAAGATGTTTGAACAAATTACCGATACACCGATAAATGATGGAAAAATGTGTAACTTGCCTAGCTATCTCTTCATCTGTTTTATGCTTTGAAGAATTTTCGCTGAGCACTTAATGAAAAAATTTGATGAGTCATCAGAATACAGAATATGGAACTGTCAGATTAGCGAAGCAATTTACTTTCACATATGCGTAATTACATTGATTGGAAGTAAAACTTTGGAAATTAGAAATTCACACGCAAAAGATGCCGGCCCTATCTTAAACCACTGCACACACGCTTTTATGGCAAAACCTATCTTTTCAAGCAAAATGCGTGTGAAGGCATGGGTCGAGCAAACATAAGAGACCTGCTGCGCTGAGGCGCAGCAGGAAAAATTGTCGCTTCGCAGCAGACATGTGCACGAGGGGAAGCTTTGGATGGAGGGGGTTCCTGAAACACATGGTGTTTCCGGGTGTGGGCCGAAAAACAGGAAATACCGTATTCTGGGGGGAGCTCCAGGTCTGGGGGGGGGGGGGGAGGGAGAGGGAACCCCCCAAGTACATGTATGCTTAGAGAGATAATCAATCTTCGCGTTCTTCGCGCCACACACGCCCGACATTGTTTCGTACCCATTCCATGCATTTGGCAGCAGTTTGTCGCTGGGGACACTGACATTCTCTCTAAATTGGTGGATGTTCCTCTTGTACATCAGCCAGAAAATCGGCGTCTGAAGCTGTTGACGATGCCTCGATAGGGATCAAGTTTTTGTTTGGAGGCTGAATAGATTTTCCATTATCCAGGTTAACCCATGCCTACCCCTGAACCCAAATTGAGCTTGTTATTAGACCCATAGAAAGTTCAGACTTCACAAAAGCCACGTCGCCGGATTTTGGAGCAGAAACAAAGAACCCACGGAACCCTCTGACATTGACTGCTCACGAAGATTTACTGACGTATTCCTTGTGCCAAGAGCGCTAAAACTCCTCTAGACGCTTTCGTGAAGGCTTAAGACTATCAGCGGTTTCCTTGGCCCCGTACTCTTAGTTTTCACTGCTCGCATCATTTGAATGAGATCGTATTAATACAGGATTACATACTAAGTAATGACCTGGAGTTGAAGGATCAAACCTGGTTCTGAATCGTCACTAGAGGCCGGCTATTAAAAATTGGTTCAACTTCCGTTTTAGTGTAGTAGTCAACTGATCCGAAGTGAAGCGGGGTTTAGCAAAAGCGGGGTTTCTTCTTCAGGCTTCGCTTCAAAGATCCGACCAACAGTTCGTAGAAATCTCCCATCCAGCAAGCTCAACCATAAATTTTCAATGACTTCCACAGTGAGAGCAGTAGTCTTAGATATCATCGTAAACGTTTGACTGAGAATTCTGCATTTTTTTTTTCCTGTACTGCCACACCCCAGTTGCTTTCGCGAGGAGGGGTAACGCCAAACCAAATTTGCTCAGGGTCCACGGTTTGGCGTTGAATAATTGCATAAGCAATTACCCGAAGCGGCGGCAAGGCTACTGCCGGAGCAGAAGTAATCACAATGCTTCGATCGCATCATGACCACCCGTCACTCCATTCAAGGGGTTTCCCCCCTGGACGGCTCAACTCCTTGAAAAACTCGGACAACAGCCATACAACTATTGGGGGGAAACTATACACAGCTGCAACAAGCCTATCATAGATGGTTGACTGTTATCAGCTGACAACAGATCCAGTTTGATTAAAGTTGTATACAGTTTCAAACAATTTTAAAAGAATTTTCGTCAGACCCTTAGATCCAGAAAGTTCCGTGATTGCGGCCAGACATGAATGCAGAGGGTACATTCTCCCTCTGGCCAGCCTGAGGTGTGCGAGTTTGTGTCATAAACTGAATCCATTTAAGATTCAGGTTTAATTTCAAATTAAATAAAAGGACAAAAACTGGGTTATGATTACTTTGGTTTGATTTCTTACCACTCGCCTGGTAACCCCTGGCGAGTAAGGGGGGGATGAAATCCTAACTTGGAGAAAGCAGTATTTCCGTATCCCATTTCAGTCAGGATGTGTTGTCTTTGTTGTTCCTGTTTTGTTGTTCCTGCTTTTGTTGTTGTTGTCGTTGATCTTATAGAAACAAATAGGATTAGTGAACTTGGTTATTAATTTAAATTTACATTTCTGATAAATTTGACGACCCTATTTCCACCCATCCCCCTAAAATTTGTTGGTTGCCGTGAGTTGAACTGAAATTAGTTTTAACCCTCTCTTGCATCACTAAATAAATACTATTATGCGTTACCAGAGCTGAACGGGGGATATTAACACTAGCTTGCAGTAATGAGCCACTCAAAGATCCAACTATTAAAGGAATTTTATATGCCGTTAAATAAAAGTACAATAATAGAAAATAAGATTAAACTCATGCATTTGATCCATTTTTATGTCAACTGTGAACTCAGGTTCTTTCAGCACAATTCATAACATCTCTGCAAATATATTATAGGGTAATTGCGTGAAGCTTGCAAATAAAGAAACTGCAGTAGTACGTAAATTTATGTGTGATAGCCACCTATGCCAATCTTCCGTCTCAGCACGAGTGGGTGAATCTGCTGAGATAGTGGGTTTTTGGTAACAGCATACTATCCTGATTGCACTATGTTTACACTCCAAAACACCTGGTAATCCGTTTACAGTAAGCGAAAACTGCAGAACTTTTCAACTAACCTAGTAAAATTCATTGAAATCTAAAAATTTCTAAAACTTATCTTATTGCACCGCTTCATCGTCGCAGCATCGGATCAGATCTCAATTCCAGAATTCTGCATAATCGTATTAAGCAATCTTAAACTGCTTGGGATTATTTGATATAATCACATCGGGGCAATAACGGCGTGCAATAACTCCATAATCCTGCACCAGCTCTAGGTAAATTGCCGAACTACTCTGCGCATGAACAATCACATCCAAGCCGAATTTTCAGATACAACTAAGACAGGGCCTAGATTTTCAAACCCAACAAACTGGAATGATGCTGATTCTCTGGCTCTCTCTGCAGCCAGAGGTGGAGGAGAAGGAACCGAAAACGGGCTTCCGTCCCACTTTCTACAAACTCTACAACTCCGAATTGTCTTTCGAACTAGACCGACCATGTGTGACCAAGTATTCAGATTGCATTTGCTCAAGAGCGTGCCGAAAACCAGCGTGCCCCAACCATTCATGTTGTGCTATGATGACCAGTCTGGCGAAAGGGGAATTCTTTGGCAAGAGCTTTGAGAATTTGCATCATAGTCTAGGCTGGTGTTTACCAATCTACCACCGCATCTCCAACCTGTGTTATTGTTTACGAATGGACGTAAGAAGCGATTAATGCTCGCGTTTCTCTTATTCTCAATGCCATCTAGGATATGACCCAGGTATGCATTCTGCATGTAGGTTTCCCATACCCATTTCCGTAGCTTGTGTCAACTCGTCTACCGTGAGTTGACCACTTTGTCTCTGTCGTGAGGTTCGAAGGTTCAAAACGAATCTTCCGGCCCAGGCTGTTGCTCTAACCAATTTAATCAACTTTCAAACAAAGCTATATTGAGGCCAAACGTCCATGTTTTCTGCACGTCAGCGATCAAACCACCGCTGGTATGCTTCTTATCTGACTCAGCCGATTCATATTCTTTTCCGTACTCAACTTCCATAGACTCAAGTGGCCAGTCTTTTTAAATCAGTACAAGCCAGTTGGGCCCCTCCCACCAAAGTCGATTGGTGAGATGCTAATTCAAATCACAGCCCCTGCTGGGTATATCTGCGGGATTAGTAGCAGATGGCACGTACTTGTGTTCGACGTACTCGTACTTTCTGGTTTCGGACAATCGATTTTCGACAAAGACATGTTGAAGACAAGTGCCTCTAATCCAATAGAGGACACACTTTGAGTCTGACCAAACAACTTTTCTGCTCACAACCAATCGCAACTGTTTCTCAACATATGACTGGGATTATCAATCAGACAGGCCATTCGTTCTAATCTGGGCAGTGTAACCTCTTTTAGAGCTGCCAATCCCACCTTCGAAAACAGAAGATGGGATGTTACGTATTCGCTATTTCTAGAATTTCGAGAACAGAGATAGATAGATAGATAGATACACGTAACATAAGCTTTAGCAGATGGATCACAAAAGCATTCAAACTCTATGGACTTTTCCATTAAAGAGCCAACATAACGATCTATTGAAAAGCTGGCTACTTCGCGCAAAGCCTCAATTATTTGTAGACATCGATGACAAAATCTTGGGGAATAGCTTTATTCAGGGTTGCTTGATTCCCACAAATCTTGGACAATAAGTTTCGCCACCGCCGCAATAGGTGAAAGCCATCCATACGGATCAATACTCTGACTGATCAGTTTCAGGAAGCAGCGCAAAACTTTCATCTATCCAAAACGTATATAGTTTACCAATATCACCCAATATCAACAAAGCATTTCCGTCGGGACATCATATGAAACACCCAAGACTTACTTCCGCAGGTTCGATCTGTAGGAGTAAGTTGAGATGTCAACTCCGTCGAAATAGAAATCCATTCATGTAGGTTCATTGCAGCTTCGCTGAAAATGGCTTTGAACTCTTTGTAAAATTCTACAGCATCCTCAGTGGTGTCTACTGAAGCAACAACATTGTCCACAAACAGATTCTCTGAAACCTTAGCACCAACATCGAAAGGATACATCTTTAAATGATGAGACACCGTAGCTGCTAATAGAAAGAGCTTGAGATAACACAAAACGGAACTCTGCAAAAGCGAAAAATCTGTTGGTTGTCCTTTGTGAAAGGCTTCTTATTGTCCTTTAACCAAATGAATCTTGTCACATCCCGGTCCAGTTCTTGGGGTCCAATCTGAAGAAATGCCTTTTCTATATAGCCGATGATTCCAACAGATCCTAGCCGAAAACGTGATACTGGACACATTCAACTTTTGATTTCCTGTTTAAATTACGAGTACAACAAAAAGTATCTTAGATTCTCTGCAAAAGCTGCATAGATTCCGACGGCATCGACATAGATTCCAACTACATTCACACTACATTTTCTGTAGTCGAATGTGAGCTTTCAAGCTCAGCTAAAGCTCTATGAAACCAAATTTTGGGTTGATTTAATCTTATTTACTAGTTATTATTGAGTCTAGGTTTGATGCTATGCACTACAAAATTATGGCTTTTGTAAATTTTGTGGGGAGGAACTGTCTTAATGACTCTTGTTACGCTTGATTAACTTTAAAGTGGCACCCTACTAAGCAGGCTGAAGAAATTTCACAGAAGGAAATTGGGAGAGGTCATGCCGTAATGACCTTTGTATTTCTCTCCCCACAAATTTTACTTGTTTAATATTAAAAGTTCATTAACATTAATATTAACTCACAAAGTTCAGAAATAATGTATTTAATCTTCAACTTCTTTCATGGCAATCAAATCAAAAATTAATTTTTATACTTAAAATTGATTGAAATGTAAAATTGAATTTACACTAAAAAATTAAATTATGACGGTTTTGATTTCTGAAACACCTGTACCAAATGTTGGAAAAAAATTGTAGTTCGTACTTTGTAATTACAAATACCTTAAAATTCTTTTAAAACGCAGTTGAATTGAAATTAGATTTTTATGAAGGTAAAAGTAAATTTTGGAACCCCGTAAATTTAAAACCGTTATCTTTCAAAATAATTTTAAACTGTTTCCGATTACAAAGTACGACCTACAATTTTTTTCCAAAATTTGGTCCAGGTGTTTTAGAAATTAAAATCGTGAAATTTAATTTTTAGTGTAAATTCAATTCTACATTTCAATCAATTTTAAGCATAAAATTAATTTTTGATTTGTTTGCCATGAAGGCAGTTGAAGATTAAAATACTTTATTTCTGAACTTTGTGAGTTTTCCAAGCTCTTAATATTAAAGAAGTAAAATTTATGGAGAGAGAAATACAAAGGTTATTACGGCATGACCTCTCCCAATTTCCTTCTGTAAAATTTCCTCAGCCTGCTTAGTAGGATGCCACTCTAAAGTTAATCAAGCGTAACAACAGTCATTGAGTCAGTTCCTCCCCACAAAATTTACAAAAGCCAAAATTATTTGGGTTTTCTATTTTTTGCAAAACCATCTCTTGCTTGCTCTACTTCTCGTCAGATCTTGCTAAAGTATAAATAGCTACTGCAGACTTGCAGCGTCAATCGTATGGGTTTCATAGAGACCTAATATATTAAAATTCCCCGTTTAAAAAACTGTGCCCAATTTTCCATCTATTTAAATTGTTTATACGGCCCCTGTTTGCTTCTGTGAACATTCATGTTTCGATTTCTTTTATTATTTTCGTACAGCTTTACAGAAACGGAAAATTTCAAACACTGCCTGCCTACCTACACGTAACTGTACTTTGGAACGTAATGTACTCATCAATTTTGGATAAATCACCTTTTGAGGATCCGGTGTCTAAGTTTACTGACCTTCAGTAAACGTGCCGACCTTCCGTGTTCTAGGATCGGTTGTCACCCAAAGCCAGTCTTGTCTGACTTAAATTGGATAAAGGAAGTTTTAGATCTCGATCGTATAAAGTGAAGTTAATGGAGAACTATCTAGCTTTGCCAATAAAACAAGCGGAATCCCACAAGGCTTCAGTTTTGGGTCCAATTTTATGTTTGTTGTATTTAAATAATCTGATATTGCCAGTTTCACATAGTTCTGCTGAGCTTTTTGCAGATGATGCTGAGCTAAACTTGTCGTGTCCAAAATCATGTCAGTGCAGTAGGTTACAGGATGATCTTAACTCATTGTGTGCTTGGGCTGTAGATTGACAGTTGAGTTCGTCCATACCGAAGTGTCATGTATTTTCGATTGGTGGATCACAGCAGGTGGACTTGTATTTAATGGAAGAACGAATGGGGAATGTGGGAGATGTAAATGATTTAGGAGTTCTGTTATCAGGAGATCAAAAGTTTTCTAAGTATTGCGAAAAAGTAAGTAGAGCCGCGCAGGTTCTGTCAGCAAGAATATTTAGATCTTTTCAAACGCGAGATACTCAGATGCTACTTAAATTATATAAAACTTATGTTAGACCGTTAGTGGAATACAACACACAGGTTTGGTCACTGCATCTATTGAAAGATATTGATAAAGTAGAGCGTGCGCAACAGGTTTTCACAAAACCCTTGCCGGGTATGAACAAACTTTTATATACAGAACGTTTGGGGGCCTTAGGACTAGTTAGTTTAGAATATAGAAGATTGGTTAATGATGCAATCTTGTGCTACAAAATTGTGAACAATGATATTGATATGGACTTTTCTGACTATTTTCAGTACTGCCTGATTGGGGTGCAAGAGGACATAGGCAAGATTGAAAGCTTTGCATAGAAGAAATTTGGTTCCAACACAAAATTATTTCACTTGGAGAGTAGTTAATCTTTGGAACTTACTACCAGAAGAGGCTGTAAACGCTACCACAGTAAGTATTTTCGGAACCAACTTGAAAAAATGGACCTGAGAAATTTTCTTACAATGGTGGTATCCTTTTGTGCAGTGCTTTTGTGGTGATTTCTTTGAAACGCTATAACTTTCGCAATGTTGGGAGTTGCAAAGAGCTTTCTACATCGTTTTAAAGCTTATTATCTGTACATTCACATGAGCTTACAGAACTGGCAAAATTAGCGAAAAAATAGCAGAAATTTTCTGACACGCTGGCATCTAACAAAATGAATATATATCAAAACCTTTTGAACATCAATTTCTCAAAACTGAAGAATCGGCCAAAAGTTCTTCTTGTGCCACGATATGAAGGACATATGGGCCGAGGGATTTTTTTTGGATTTGGCTCAGCAGGTCTTAACGGTCGAAAAATCGGCCAAATGCACAGTAACACGAAATTTCGAAAACTTCGCATTGAGTTTTCTTGCTACTCAATATGTTTTAGCCCAAACCAAGAAAAACGTCCCTCCGCAGAAGTGCGAACTTCGATTCTGCCGAAAATCTCCGGAATCCGTCGAGTAGTTTTTGAGAAATCGATGTTCGAAACAAAATAATCGCAGTTTTGCCTAAATGGTTTTTCGGCCAAATCTCTAGCTGAAAGCAATAAAGTCCGGCTAATACGCATTCATAAAACGTGCATTTGGACGAATTATCGATTGAGTATAACTAAGCCAATTTTCACCTAATCATATGGCAGTAATTTTGAAAAAACTGATTTCCTCGAAAATGGCCATTTTTTGACCCTAAAAACAGTTTTTTGCTTATACTGACTTAACCAGTGGAGATAGCTCAAAGGTTGTACGAGCAAAAATGTTCCTTTTCGAGTCCTCTTTCCAGCCATACCAACCAATCCCGTGTCTTGTCTGCCTACTGGGAGCTTAATGCCAAAAACCAAAACTTTCTTATCTTTTGGCTTAAGAATACGGGACTGATCCTAAAATGTTAAAGAGCACGGAAATAGGTTATTTCGTAAGTTTTAACCCTTTGCGTAAAGGATTAAAGCCGTAGGAGTCAAAAATACTTAACTGCAGCTGACTTTCATGTATGGGGATCAGTAAGAATAGGATTGTATTTTGCAAAGGTCTTCTTCGATAAGGTGGTGATTCGTTTTGGGCACATACTGTTGGTTGACGGCTCAAACCAGGATGAAATTTAATGAAACTTTGCAAAATAAGTTCTTTTAGCATTCTAACAT
>JASAND010005198.1:0-17022 GCA_030248195.1 Trissonchulus latispiculum
GTTTGCCTTGTTGAGCGACGGCCTGATAAACCCTAGCTCGCTTGGTTTAACTTAAATTTAATTAATATTTTACCTGAAAGTTCAACTTCTTATCTTTTGTTAACATTTATTAACACACTCGTTTGACTATACATTCCAAAGGAGGGTAACTCCTCTTTCCCATGAGTTACTTTTGGAAAGTCATTTGTATTTTCATACTAAGTTACTTATACAATCCCAGTTTCTTACTACGGTTCTATTTTTAATACGTGTATTTTTTATGGCCAAACAAATACTTACGTATAATTTTTGTCATTTTGGGCTTTAATTTTTGACTGTTGCTAGCATCTCATGGTGCCTAGTATATGCTTACTCAACTGTGCTATGTAGTATTTAATCCCTTGTTTTTGTGTTTTTCTATACACTTGTTGTTAGTTTTGACTAGCTTAGTTAGTCTAGAGCTTTGACTTGCAGTTGCTTGTTGTGTTGGAATTGTACTAGTAGCATCATTGCTCTGTACTGTTTGTGCTTGTTGAGAGTTCAGCTCACGTACCAGTTCGCCATTTGTGCAGTGATCCTCTCGGGAGTTCGGATGGCGAGCCCTGGGGAGATGTAACGGATCAAGGTGACACATGGTCAACCTTTCCGTTGCTGGCGGTAGTAGCTAGGCTAGCTACCCGCTTGGCTTCCTATATCAACATCACCTTGGGCTGGGACACGTTTGCTAGTCACGAAGCTCCCCCAACGTGTATGCGTGGGATTGGGTGGGTTCCCCCCCTCGTGACTTTGGGAGCTACGTGATTGGGGGAAATTTCCACTAGGGGGCGCTCGTGGGAGGGTCCAACCCAACACTCGCTTCCCCCCTTCACTTGTATGATTTCTGTCAACGTGTACAGTTGTGTTTATTCTGCTATTCTCCCCCTATTCTACTGTGTAAATATTCTGTGTGTCTCCCTCAGCTCTCCCCAGAGCATTGGTACGTTGGCTGACCCCCGTCAGCCCTACAACTGTAAGTTTATTGTATTGTGTTTGTTTGTGTTTGTCTGAGGGTTCATCCCAGTATTATTTTGTATCGTTATAATTACTATAACTTGTTGCTACTGTTCTTATTAAAGTGTATTTAGCTAGGTTTAGTATTTCTGAGCTCCTGCTAGGTAGGTAGTTCAATTCTGAGTGAGTGAGAGTGCAAGTCATCTCGCCCTTAGGATCGGATTACCCCTACATATATTGTTGGCGAGGCTTTCCCGACCGTCTCCTGTAGTCGGTCTGTTATCCATCTGTGCCACGGTCTCCGCGTCCGCTACGTCAGGGCGTGGTAACGGTGTTAGTACGTAGGCAAACCTACTAGCCCCGCTACAATACGATCAAAGTGCGAAAAATTGGGTGTTGTATGTAGGTCTATACGGGTGGAGGTTAACTAACTTCTAATGAGCTGTGGTTTACCAAATGAACCCAACTTTGCTGTAATTAATACTCCAAGCTGCTTAATTTTTGTATAAATGACGTGATTTCGTTAATCCCTGCGTTCGGAGTGCTAGATTACGTTATCGATATTGCAGCTGTTATTTGGTTCCATTTCGAAGATGTGAGTCAATTACTCCGAAGTACTAGAATCGGCTGAAACTCTGCGCATTACAGGCCAGTGAGTGTACCAGGATATGCCGAAAGCTAGGTCACTAAACTTCGCTCTAATGTTTAGAAATGCTAGATTGATTTCTCGAAGTATGGATGGCGATCCCTCCAAAAAGCTCTAACATGCGTCTAACATCTAACAAGCGCATGCTGAACGATGGAAGCGTCATATCAGAAAACGGATTTTATATTCGGATTCAGCAGGTCAAATAACCTCTATAAGCACCTTTTCGGCAAAATCGGAAACAAAAAATCTTTTGACCCAATTTTTACTGCGCTTAGCTAGCTTTTCAGCTAAAAAATAAGGGTTATTTCTTAATAAAAAGTTTGCTAGCACACTAACCAGAAAACCAAAGCCCTTGAAACTCACAGACAGTTTGCCCCTATTAGAGGCTAATATTTGGTAAAAAACAGGGGTAGGCTAGGGGCTGTCAATTTTATTAGATCGAAAACGACGCACGATCACCATTTCACGACCATCACGACCACGATCAACTTTCTGCCAAATTTCAAACTTTGAGCTGTTATAGCTGAAGAAGGAAGCCACGCTCGAAAGCCGGAATACTTTTAACATTTAGCACTGGTAACAGTTAACCTTTATGGCTGAAAGTTTCAGAATTGGTCGAACCGTTAATCCACCTGAGCTGAAAACCCCTTTTTGAAAAATCCCATTTTTCGCACAAAAATTGGTACTTTGGTGTCCTGCCAAAAACGGTGTATATGAGTTATATTGTTGCCCACCCTAAACTTATTTACTTTGATATGTTGGCTAACGTTGGGGGGAAAAGTAGCGATGTCGTGCCAACCCGTTCGTAGCCCCCCCTTAACGTGATTAGATCTGGCATTGTCAAGCCAATATTCCGACTGTATCGTGTTTATTCCACTAGAGCGAAATATATTTCCGAACTTGATAGAATGTAATCCATATACATTGTTGTCAGTTCTTAACTTATCATTTTCAACTGTGATCCAGTGTAATGGCTGGGACTTAAATCAAGACACTCGGACCAAGCCTTGGAAATACGCAGTTTAACGCTTGCCTAACTGCTGCGGAGAATGTAAATCCAGGAGGCTGATCTGGGGAGGGGGCTTGACTGAAAATTTGCAGAAGCAAAACATCTCCCTAGAAGTTAACCAGGCTACTCCCAGAATACTAACCAAGAAGTATCAATCCTATTTCCGAATTATGTTTAGTAATGGAGATTCTACTTTTCAGTTTTCTGATTTTAGCTAAATATTAATCATGGCCTACACATGCTATAATTCTTAGAGCTTAGGTACAGCAAGAAACATAATGCTTTGCTTTTTGAATCTATGTTGCTTATACGTTCAACTCAAACGATTTTGAGTGTGAACTGGTTATATGCATGTTGGAACGAAGAATTTGCATTGTGCAATTCCAGAAACAAAAGTGGTCCAGTGTTGATCGTAACTTTATTTTATTGTGGATTTCCTGCTCTTTGGTCGCCTGCTGAAGGCAGACGGCACTCTCGTTATTGCATTGCGGAAATTAGTTACGGCATGAAATTGTATTGTAAGCTGTCGCTATCAAGAAATTACATGAATTACAAACAAACTAAACTACTCAAAGATACCTCTAAGCCCAAAGTTAGAGTAGGATTCGGATCAATCACCAACATAGCAGTTTCGTTTGGGGAATAGAAGTAAAACAGGTGACGAAGGGATGTGAAGGTAAATCCGGGAATCGCCATGTTAAATATATGTTATTGTTACGTTTTAGAATTAAATTATTCCATCTAGAACATTCATCTTCAGGCAGATCGACCTTTCCTTATAAATATCACATAAATATCATTATCCAAAATTACGAGCTGGAATTTGAAAATGCATACTGAAAGCTTGCATTCCCTAACCTACAGTTGTATTTTCAAACACTAATTAAAACATTGAAAACATGATTAGAATTCAGACTATCGCATGAGGGTAATGGATTGGGGTAACATTTAAGATCCAGAATTCAATGTCTGATATAAGAGTTTTAAGACGCGCATTACACCAACATTACCTTCCTAATATCAAGAGTATATAATTGCAAGAGTGGGAAGCTTAACCCTTCCTAATGGAAATGGCCTGCGAGATCTCAACACATTAAGGCCGAAATCTCGGTGGGGGGTCCCCACTTACCATTGTTCAGCATGTGTTTATATGCGTTTGAACTAAAACGCATCTGATTGGCTAATTCCCTAGCTTATTTAAAAATTATGTGTATAAATGGATCCCCCCCGAGATCTCACGGGAGTCCCGCTCAGCGTTGTTCAGCGTGTGATTATATGCGGTCGAACTGAAATGCACTGATGAGAATTACGGTAGCTAAGTAGCCAATCAAATAAATTTCAGTTCAATCGCATATAACCATTCGTTTAAGGTGGTGATTCCTTTTGGGCACATACTGTTATTTGGCGGCGCTAATCAAAACGAAATTTGATGAAACTTTCCGAAATAAGTTCTTTTAGCGTTCTAACACCCTCCGCGCAATCCCGATTCAAAAATTCGAGTTTTCCGGTCAGAGTGGTTTTTCCCAATTTCTGAACGTTTGGCAACTGCTATACAATTATGACTATATTCATTCGAAAGATCTCATTGAGCTTTACATTTTTGCTTTTTAAAGCACGTTTCTAGCTTTTTTCTACCGTGAGATATAGCCGATTTTCTTATTTTGGCGTCGAAAACTCGTCATTTTTGCAGAAATCAAATAATCCAACATTTCTTGAACTACGCAAGCCGTAAAATCAAACTAAGGGCGTCGATTTGAAGGTTTCGCGGGGACAAATTATCCGACGCATGATCGTCTTCCAACTGCTATCCTGTATGCTGCTATCATAAAAAGTGTAGTTTTTGCAAAAACATGACCAATTTTTTTCCAAAGATTGTGGAGCATTCACCATGCAAGCTGGAGGGCTGCTACTGAACAAATGTGTTCGGCACAAATATACCCAGGGACGATTTTTTAGTTGCCTCGATTGCTGCTTTCTAGCTATAGTAATCGCTTGACAAACGTGGAAAAAGTAGGCAAAATAAAGGTTACGCACACATTTCAGCTTATTTCTCTATAACGAAGAGCGATTTCACAATAAATAAAAAATCGTCCCCAGCTATTTGATGGAGGTATCGAATGATATAACCGATGTCTCGCGAAAAAATTTACTTGAGTCTGCAAAAATTCTGGAAAATTATACTTCTTCAAAAATGTGTTAAAAATATTTTAGAAAAGCAACATCAGTTTCGTGGCATGTATTAAAAAGAGAAAATGTTAAGCTACATTTTGATATAAAAATGGCTTCTTAACTCCAAGTAATGAATGAGTAATAACGGTGCAAACTTTATGTGACCAAAGGGAATCACCACCTTAACAACGCTATGCGGGACCCCCCCCCCGTCTCAGATCTCGGTGGGGGGGTCCACTTATACACATAATTTTGACATGAGGTAAGCGATTAGCCAATCAGATGCGCAGAGTTGTATGCGGGCCGCGGGTACCCGCGGGTACCCGCGGGGCGGGGCGGGGGGCGGGGCCGAATTTTACTACCCGCGCGGGCCGCGCGGGCCGAATTTTACTACCCGCGCGGGCCGCGCGGGCCGATGCGGGCCGATTTTGGGCTACTTTCATAGGGATAATTTTGCTTTCTAGAGAATTCATACATACCAAATTATATACAAAAGAAGGCAATATTTCAGATTTTTAAACACTATATATTTGACTTCGTTATACCATTCGACACCTTCAGCATGTTCTATATTACTCAGTTTGCATAATCAATCAGCGTATTGAGTAATAACCTGTAGAGTAAACATATAAACCAGTGAAAACTACAGGTTTTATTTGTATTGAATATATACAAGTCTAGCTTGTAAGACAAAGTATCTTTTGTGAAAAATATCAACGATGTCCTGCAGAAATAAGTCGAAACATATTTATCATCTACAAAAGTCAATCCTGTGGTTTCTACTGGAACCTTTGTGAGCAGGGTTTTTTTGCGTCCAGATGCGCGTCTGGACGCAAAGTTTCTTTCCGTTTTTTCCAAAAATTTCTTCGAGTTCTGGGGGCTCCGCCCCCAGACCCCTGGTGTTTACCACTTTGTCATGGAGTGCCAAGGTGCAAGATCATGTCTCAATGTTAAGTCGTTGTCCACCTGTATCCATAGATCTTTTTGAACTAGCAAATTTCACATCAATAAGTAAAACATTACAATGTGTGAGTTTTTAACACATTTTTGAAGAATAATACTACACCACGCATACACGCTGCAATTTACGCGAAGAATGAAATAGAATTAGATGCTTTAGTTAGATGTAACAGATACCAAATTAATTCTTTTCAACATTTTTATTATGGATTTATTCCCTAATTGCAAAAAAATCTCCAACTTCTGGGGGGCCCCGCCCCCCAGACCCCCCGCTGATCTTTTACAGGACCTTTCGAGAAATCAGTAATTCTCAGAGTTTTGAAAATGGACTTTGTGGTTTCTTATTTACTACCTTTCTTCTTAGTGATATTAATTTAATAACTATTTCATTAATTTTTAATACCGTAATTAGTTTATCTATAACATTGAAACATCGAAATAATGTGTGTCAATACAATCAAAACTTAGGCACAAAATGCGTTAGATGCTACAGACGCTAAATTAATCTTTGTAAACATTTCCATTACGGATTCAATCCGTAATTGCAAAAAATCTCCAACTTCTGGGGGCTCCGCCCCCCAGACCCCCCGGTACTCGCTTTCAATACTGTTTTCAGGGATCAGTAGTTCTCTGAGTTTTCGAAACTGAATGTATATATGTTTGATATTTACTACGTTTTTCTCAATGCTATTCCTAAATATTTCATTAATTTTTAATACTTTAGTTAGTTTAACTATATATGACATTGAAATATCGGAAGAATGTGTGTCAATAATCTTGAAAATTACTCAAGGTATTGCGTTAGATGCAACAGGTGCCAAATAAAATCTTTTTAGACATTTCCATTGCAGATTATTCTGGAATTGCAAAAAAATTCTTCAACTTCTGGGGGGCTCCGCCACCCAGACCCCCCGCCGTGTGCATTGCCCTCATCTCTGTTCTATAGGTACCTTTGTATTCGTGCATTAATGTTAAGCAGCATCAACTTTCTAAGTAGTCTAAATAGTGTTACACTAAAGAAATTAACAAAATTTTTATAAATAAATCAATTTTTTGCACAGAAAACACGATAAAACAAAAATTCTACCTGGACGCAAAATTTCTTAACCGGACGCAGCTTAAACTTAGCGGGACGCAAGGTTGACGCAAATCCGAAAACCAAAAAACCCTGTGAGTGTTTAGCACTGAAAGTGGGGGTAGCATATTTGCCGAAATATTGTTTTTAAAAGCTTACTTAACTTACTTACTTAACGCCTAGTTTCATTGACGCAGAAACTGAATTTTTAATTTAATTTCGGAAATTCGTGCTTTTGCACATAAATAAATATAAATCCATGATAACTTCTTACTGAAGACTTTAATTAATTTAACTTTCATTCACAACTTCTTGCTGAAGATTAATTCATTTAAGGTCAATTACAGCCGAATGAAATTCAACAGCATAGGGCGTTATGGAGAAAATTGTCTGTGATTGCTGCGACGTCGCAGCTTTGGCGCTTTCAATACCAATTTTTATTTTCCTACAATTAATAGCTGGTTAATTAAGCTCGTCAAGTGCTGAAAGAAACTCGCTGTCAAGGATAAATGCGTCAAACATTTGCGTAAAAATGAGCAAAATCCCTGCCCAAAAATTTTTCATGGTGTACCCTTTGAATTAACACGCTCACTAATACCATTTTTGGTTAATTACTTCATAGACTAATACTATTTTAATACTATATACACACTCACAAACAAAAATATAACTAATACAGGAATAATTCCCTCCTCCGGTACACACTAAAAGCCGCATGAATATTTTGCTTTGCATACTAAAAAATTTTTTCTCTGTAAACTACATGCTAAAGCTAGCCTGACCCAAGGGTGGGTCAGTAGTTTGCCAGTAGGAATCGGACTGACCCACCGATGGCTCAGTAGTACTGAACGTGTTAAGGGAAGATAGGCTTTTATTACCACTTTAAGAACAGCAATTTGGTAGACAACAAAGTTCAAATTAAACGGACAGAAAAATTTGCCGGATCCGGAAGTATCTTTCAAAATACAACAGTTTTGGTGCTCAGGTACTACATAGGTAGCAATTTGTATGTGCGGGTACCTGCGGGCCGGTTAACGCGTATGCGGGCCGCGGGCCGGAGTGTTGCGGGCCGCGGTCATGAGGTGCGGGCTGCGGGCCGGGCGCGGGCCGCAAAAATCGGCCCGCATACAACTCTGCAGACGCGTCTTAGTTCAAACGCATATAGACACATGCTGAACAATGGTAAGTGGGACCCTCCCCCGCGATTTCGGCCTTAATGTGCCGAGCATCTCGCAGGCCATTTCCATTAGGAGGGGTTAAGCTTCCCACTCTTGCTATTATATACATACTCTTGCTAATATTAAGGATATTATATCGCTGGTAACTACGTAGGCTATGCTAAGCTCTTCGGATTCAGTTGAAAAGCGAACTCATCGGGTAGGAAGAAAATTAAGGCCGGTTCACAGGCTGTCGCTTGTCGTGTGTCGCGTGTCGCATGTCGTATGTCGCATGTCGCCTGTAGCAGTGACTGATGTGTTCATAGGCTGATGTCCTGTCGCAGGATATTCCAGTGCAACAATAGCCAAAGCCAATATTTCCAAGGCTAGAGGCACGCGACACGCGACAATTTGTCACACGACACTTTTGTCGCCACTAGCAATGAACCTGTGAACACGACACGCGACACGCGACTTACGACTGAGCCTGTGAACTGGCCTGTTTAAAGTGGTTTTGAAATAGCGTAGCCCATCCCCTTTGTCAAAGAATATATATCAAGAATGTCAAGAATGTCAATAACCAAGCAGGCTCAGCAAAACCACGAACACTAGAAACATCCATTTTATATTTATTCTGTTTTAAAATTCCGGATTGCAATGATCCGATAAAATTTCTACTCTGCTGACCTGATAACCAACTACAAAATCTTTGGATAGTCCAACATAATACCTAGAGTACTTAATTCACACTCTCTGCGGTGAAGACCAAAACTGTGCTATGCCCGCCCGTCATCGGCTGCCCTTCCCTTCCCACAAACACACCCCCTCTCACACCTCGCTATATGGGTACAAGGCTTATCTTGCTTAGTGCCGTTTCCACATGTAAGTGTTCCGCTTGGAGATGGAGACTCTCCCCAAATTGGGTGCCCGTTAATTTCAATGTGTAATTATGTTAAGGTGCTGGTATCGCTTTGTGTAAATTCGACCCTACAAGCTTCAATTCTTTATGACAGTGGATGAAACTTTCCAAATACATTATTTTCGTGCTCTTTAACATTCTGGAACCAGTCCCGGATTTTTAGGTATAAAGATAAGAAAGTTTTGGTTTTAGCCATTATTCTCTCAGTACATAGTAGCTACACCTGATTGGTTGTTATGGCTGGAAAGAGGGCACCAAAATGAACATTTTTGCTTTTACAACTTTTGAGCTACCTCTAGTGGTTAAGGCAGTATAAGCCAAAAACGATTTTTGGGGTCAAAAATGGCCATTTTTGACGAAATCAGTTTTTTCAAAATTGCTGCCAAATCTTACAGACAATTTCGGCTTATTTATACTCAATCGATACACCGTCCAATTGCGCTTTTTATCAATACCTATTCGCTGGAGTTCGTTGCTTTAAGCTAGGAAATTCGCCGAAAAACCATTTTGGAAAAATTGCGATTATTTTGTTTTGAACATTGATTTCTCAAAAACTGCCCAATGGATTCGCATGATTTTTGGCTAAATGAAGATTCGCCCTATTGCGGAGGGACATTTTTCTTGGTTTGAGCTAAAACTTCTTCAGTTGTGAGAAAACTGAATAGAAAGTTGCGAAATTTCGTGTCATCGCGCATTTGCCGGATTTTCTGGAGTACTGAGACTTGTTGAGCCAAATCCAAAAAACTGTCCCTCGGCCCACATGTCCTTCATATCGTGGCACAAGAAAAAATTTTGGCCGATTCTACAGTTTTGAGAAATCAATGTTCAAAAATTTTTGGTCTATATTCAGTCTGTCAGATGTCAGCATGTCGGAAGTTTTTTTGCTATTTTTTGCCAATTTTGCTAGTTTCGTAAGCTCATGTTAATGTACAGATTATAAGCTTTAAAATGATGTATAAAGCTCTTTCCAACTCCCAAAATTGCGAAAGTTATAGAGTCTCGAAAAATCACCACAAAAGCACTGCACAAAAGGATACCAGCACCTTAAGGGGTGTAAGAAGGGGTCGATTTGTGGGTGGTCAGCCGTTAACAAGCACAGCCTGCACTGAATAGAGTGTGACGCTTGTGCTACTTTATAAATTATGTACTCTTGATAATAATACCGGCGAAGAAAATTATTTCCTTGTGTTACGAACACACTGACTTTGCTGTACTGAATTACTCCTGCCACAAAAATTCTGAACACTGAAAGTCAGACACCCTTTGAAATAATTTCATTTCAAACAGTAGCGTAAGAACAAAAATAATTATACTTCCTCCTATCCTCTGAAGTGTTTCAACTATCAAAATTACTTAAAACATTCCAATTTCGAAAAGATAAACATACTGAATATTACTGCAGTGACAGACTAAACATCACTGTTAACTGAACCAGTTTTGTTGCAATTATTACAACATTTCTGCAAAAGCGACGTTTCGCAGAAGAAAGATTGGAGATGTAATTTTGCAAGATTTGGTATCAAATGATGTTAACTTTGATTCCTCACTCACGTATTCCTTGCTGCCAGAGTTAATAATGTCGGCTTTCTAATTAAAGAAGTTAAGAAGAATTATGGATAAGAAGAAGACTACGCCACTAGACTACTTTTCTTGTTTCATTTGTGCAACGGTGCTCCAGTCAGAATACGCGTTATGTTTCCTCTTTTAAAGGGGGGGGGGGCTATTTGCCAAAGCATGCCTCTTCCCCTTTTGGTAGGGAGGGGTGGCGCTAAGAAAGGTCCCTATTTGAAATGCTAGGTTACCTAAACAGGACCAAAAGAGGACATTTTGTTGGGGTGGTGTGACAATGGATTTTCCTGTTTGGTTGGGTGGGGGTCACAAAAATAGACCTTTTTTACGGATCTGGCTGTCGGCGACCTCCCCAAATCGGGACCTCTTTTATCACTTTCTCTTCCCTCTCATCTCCAAACGAGGACCAGTTTCAGCACCCCATCAATAAACCCCATTATTACTATATGTAAATACAGCCATTTTTTAAATTAGGTGAAGCTACCGTAATCCTCTGCTGTACTCCTCAAAAACGGGGAAGGGGTACTGAAATGGAATTGGCTGTTGGTTCCTAGAAACAGTCGTCCAGTTATATTACTTTTTTAATAAAAAGCAGAAATATAACCTTTTGATAAGAAGTAGACTTCTTTCACACAAGAAATTATAATGACAACTTAACTTGTATCCCTTTGCTTTGAAAAAGGAGTCAAACCCCACTTTGTGAAGTTTAAAACTAAAGATCTTAACTATTTGCATCTGCCATTTCATCTTCTTTATTTTACCGCCACACATACAATTAAGAATTTTTCAGTTTAAAAATAATCTTCCCCGCAAACATCCGTTGAGGGATGAATGAATTCCGAGCTCTTTCCAGAATCCACAAATATGCTTCGTGAAACCACCGACCCGTTGCCTCGATACTTTAGTAATTTATACTTCATTAGCTTTCTTCAAATAACACATCTATCTTCATTAGAAACTTTGCGACGAGTTGTTTCAAGTATATAAGAATTTGCAAAAGTGTAATCATTGAGCATCACAGCCAAACGCCCATTTGGCCACCAATTAATGATAGGCCTATTAAATTGTTGATGGAGTATTCTTGTCTAACTTCAACCAAATAGTATCCCAATTCTCTATATCTCAATTTGATCACATTTTCATGTTTTCTGAAGCATAAACATAGATTAATCAGGAAATATGTGATCGAAGTTGTTTGAACAACAAAGCAAAATTGAAACCGATTTAAATCTATTGGTTGCACTTAGGGTTGTGCCAGGACGGTGAAGCGGGCTTCGGGGACACCCGACACCATTTTTGGAAAATTTCGGGGATTTTTTGGGGATTTTAGCGAGACTAGCAAAAGTTGGAATTATGAAAGGGTTTGGAGGGGGTTATAGCGGGATCGCTATTACCCACATTACACCGGAATCATGCATGTCAAGTTTACCCTACAAACATATTGTAAAAATTGCTGAATGTTCCAATAATTTTTCAAAGCAGTAATTGTTTTACGTAGGTTCTTTAGCAAAATATACTAGCTGCTTTCAATTGTTTTAAAATACTGGACTACTTTAGTGTTAAAATATTAACCGCTCAGCTATATTTTATTGCGTTAGAGGACATTATTAAAAAGTACAAAGATTTCAGTACTTTCTACTAAAAATTTCTGATAGCGTAGTAGAGGTCTTTCTTTATCCCTGTATTTTACTGTTTTGCCTCAGAGCGGTAGGCCATGTATGTTTGCTCCGTCTTCCATCTGGTTTAGATACATACAGTACCCCACAAGATGTTGCTTTTCCCTAAATCCTTGGCATCTTCAATTCAGATTCAGCGTCCCCAAGCTATCAAAATGTGGAGTACGGAATTTGCAAAGTCTGCGCTTTGTGCTAGAACTTCGGACCATAGATAGCTAAATCAGACCTCTGAAAATATGTAGTGTCTATCGTCAACGGAAGACGTTGGTCCGCAGATAATTCCGACTAACCTAACAAAACCTGCCGTTTAATCCGAATCCTGAGGTAGCTGTAGTTGCTGAATTATCCAGGTTCAACACGACAGGTTTTCTCCTCCTACAACAAACCCGACACATGTTCTCATTTAAGGGAGTGGTCCATTTCTTCGACTTTCCCCGATCTCGCTGATTTACACATTTTATTGTCCAGTATATTTTAACGAGATTTTAAAATTAAAGTCTTAAGTCTTAAGTCGTAAGTCGGTTGTCTAGTAATTTCACCTCAATATTGAGCATTCATGAGTTAAACATAGGCAGTGAAGAAAGTTTTAATTTTTCACGTGCGACAAAAAAGCTCCCGACAGACATTGATGATACTTTACTGATACTGCTTCTGTTCCGTACGGTTGGATCGGATGATAGACACTCTACTGGCGGAGGAAATACTCCTTTCATTGACGAATCTGGACAAATTTTACATTAAAATAACGCTGAAATGTTAATCTGCGGTATCTTGTAATTTGAATTTTAATTTAGGCCTTTAAAAAATTTAATTAATTTTTGAAGGATTAAAATCTAACATGGTGCTAAAATTTGTAGAGAGATTTTTTGGCGCACGCGAAAAAATGACAACTTTTTTACTGCCTATGTTTAATACATGAATCCTCAACTTTAAGGTGAAATTACTCGACAACCGTAAGACTTACGACTTTAATTGAAAAACTCGTTAAAATATACCGTTTGGACAATAAAATATGTGAAAATCCGCGAGATCAAAGAAAGTCGAGAAATGACCCAAAAATGGACCCTTCCTTAAGTTTGTTCACAGACTTGGTTATAGAATCAATACCTACTTCATTAGTAGTATTTCGGTAAAACGAGCTGATAGGATGCGTGGATGCCATCATGCCATACAGCCTTGCTTTGCAAGGAGGAATGGTCATACAAGATACCATACACTGATTGAACGAGGATGCCAGCATAGGCAGAGTAGCAGGAGCATAACAGGAATCATTCTGAAATTCACAGAAACTGCAGTTGGTTAAAATACTGCATTTTACTCCATGGTCTTACGGGTTAGATGTTTAAGGTTCCATTTATGTGACAGTTCTTGAAAAGCAACAACAACATAAAGAAACTCGGTTGCTGGTGCATCACTATAAATGATGAACGATAAACTATGCTTAACCATCCATGAAAAAACCCTAAGCTATCTTAGAATAACTTAAACACTCATGTGATCGCAATGGAATGAAAATTACTAATGCAAATTAATAATCCAACAGCCTTAATCATTGGATGCCGTTGCATTAAGCTGAATAATGAGATGGGTCTGTCAACATATGATTTGTTTAACTGACAAAACAGTATAACATTTTAAGTTTGCATAGGTAGCAGCAAGAGTAGATAATACATAAGAGTATGACAGCTGGCATACTCTATGCGTCATAAGTGTGAAACATCCTCTGCACGAAAACGGTTGTCCCATACGTGTGCTTGGGGGGAAGGGGGGGTTTGGGGGGGGGGGGTTTCACCCCCCCCCCCAGACCTGAGCTCACCCCCCCCAGAGGGGTCCCTCACCCCCCCAGAATCCGGATTTTTCCGGTAAAAAACCGGAAAAATCCGGTTTTTCGGCGGCCTTCGGCCGCCCTTCACCCCCTCCCCCAGAACTTCCCCTCCTGCACATGTCTGAATGCCCCCTCCCGCAAATTGGGCCCTTCGTTTCAAAAAAGATTAGCCCGCTACGCGTGTGTTATAAAGCTCGCAAGGGACACAAAGCTCGCGCACGTAGTGCTTATATTTTCTAGCTTTAGCACACAGACACAAGCCTAAAGCAAGTGACGGTACCCCCGTTTCCACTAGTGATTTGGATCGAATCGGCGGATCGGATCGGATCGACCGATCTGGGGTGGGATCGGATCGGACCTGATCGACAAATTTTCGGATCGGATCGGCCGGATCGGATCGGCTTGATTTTTCCGGATCGCCGATACGGCAAATGAGGCTAATTATGTAAATTTGTTCCAATTTTTTTACAAAACTGCAAAAAATTTTTCGAAGAAATTTTCAAAATTTTTCCTCAATTTTGTTCAAATGTAGAATTTTCTGTTGTTAATGTTTTGTTTAATGTTCTCTCTCTGGATAAATAAATTTTTTATATGTATACATACAAAAGAGTCAAATTTAATTGCTCTCTAATGTTTCCTGCTAATTAATTTTTGGACAGTCTGTACTCTGTTCCACTTTTTAAATTCAGTACCGCTGACTGCTGAGAGTGACTTACTCTGGTATAATTAAAAGTTCTCAATTAATTGTTGTTGTTGTTGTTTGTCTGAAATTTGAAGGAAAATGTTTCGCACAAGTGCGTTTGCTCAGAATTGGAAAGTTTGTAAAATCCGCCGGACGCACTTTTGTATATGCTATTGTACGACCAAAATTGTGTTCGGTCGTAATATGCCTTTAGAGAAATCCCCAACAATATATTTTCTAGAATTGTCCTGAACTGGAGATTTAGAACAACCTGCATATCGGGATTAAATACCAAAAAATATTTAATATTTACTATTAATTATTTAATTTATTAAAAATATTTAATTTCTCCAATATTTTACCACATTCAAAATTTTGTATCCATGATCAAATAGAGCTGTTCCAGGTGCATATTTTTGCACTTGCATTTGAATTATAGGATATTATTTAAAAGCTAATTATGAGCTGGAATCAATACCTGAAAATGTAACAATTTCTGGAGTTCACTATTCATAGATGGAAGTTTTTCCAGGAACAGGCCGCTTTTCTGGGATATAGTTGTATTACAAAGGTTGAACGTTGTTCAGCTCGTCGAGACCTTTTGAGTCAAGACCCATAGGTCCATAACTGTTGGTGATGGAAAACATTTAAATCTGAAAGGTCTTGTTTTCGTGAATTTGAAAATCGAATGCATTTTAGGAGATGATTGTATTATTAAACGTGTTCAGATTGTCAAGAGCTTTTAAATGATAACCATATCGTGAGCATTAAAATATTTAAATTCCGGAAATTTAAAACAACAGAAAATTCCGAAAATTGGGTGCACTTTGGTTGAAAACGCTGTAAGTGCAAAAATATGCCGCGGAACCTCATCTATTTGATCACAAAACTAAATCTTCACTGTGCATAAATTTTAGCAAACCTTTGAATATTTTAGATTTTCCGTAAATAAAACCCGGGATTCCGGATTTTTCCCGATAAAACATATTGCTTGCTTATAAATACGACCAAAGTTAATTTTTTGGTCTTACACAATTTTATCTTGCCTTTGTATAATTCTCACTTTTCACGGTCTGTTTTTTGTGTAGTTCTTACTAGATCTTACATAGCTCCTAATAGATCTTAAACTCCCAAAACAAAACAAATCGTTATTTTTCAAAGGTGACTACACTTCATTCTGCAGCTGCAGTTTCTGATACGGACTTTCAGAATTATTAGTAGAGTATGATAGCTGTCATGCTGTATGTATTATCAGCTTGACACATCCTCTGCCCGCTAACGGGTGCCCCCCCCCGAAAATTGGTACCCAGTGGAAACTAGTGATGTGGATCGGATCGGATCGGCAGCCAAATTCACCTACCGATTCGATCCGGCAAATGGCCGGCGATCCGATCCGATCCGATCCGGCAAATGACCGGCGATCCGATCCGATCCGATCCGATCCGATCCGATCCGATCCGACCCTAATTTTAACTTTCAATTGTAGACACTTAAATTGCTATTTTTTCCCATTTCCCATTATTTGCAAAACTCTTCATCAAACTTCGCATCTGAATCTTATTGAATAATAGTAGTATATATCCCCACCCCCCCCGTTGCCTATGTTTATGTGTTAAAGCCAAATCAATCGATGTGTGTAACGACTTGAAGTGTTGGTTTAATTATCACCGTCTTGTTGCAAGGCCCTTTTTAATCAATAATCCTAGCTAGTCATAAGCAGCTGTTATTACACAATCAGCTTAATGTCCCTTTTTTTATATCACGTGATAGGCAATCAACAGCAAACTTAGCTATTTCTTAGCTAGCTAATGATGACGTCATAATTCCGGGAATTTATGCAGGAATAAACTAGATTAACTGTGTTACGTTGCCTGCAGGTGCAATGATCAGAACAATTAAAAAAGGTCGATAGTTCTGTTATTTTTCATAACACATGATACAAATTTTAGTACCCCAGCCAAGCGTCACATAGCTAATAATTACGCCATAATTCCTGGAATTATTGGTATTCAGCCTCCCCTATAAATAACCACTACTTTCTTAGCTACCTATCACGCTGCCCGCAGGCGCAATCAAGCGCAAGCGTGTATCGATTACGAAATCATTGCAATCATTTTCCGCCGCCGCCGCCGCCGTATACATTTTATCAGAAAAAAGATTTGGCTTACACAATTCAGTTTTCTGCTCGCCAGTTGTTTATTTCTTGCACAGAAGCGTCCCCATAAGCAGAATTAACTTTTATTGACATCTTCTTCTTTCCTTTTCATTTCATTTCCATTTCCAAGTTACTTGCGGTTGTTTTTAGACATACACACGTAAGAATTTAATGGTTTATATATTCTACATTCACTGATTGCTGGTTT
>JASAND010005199.1:0-50227 GCA_030248195.1 Trissonchulus latispiculum
AAACCAATAGAAAATAGAGTAGTAAAGGTAATAAAGAAACATAAACATGGAGCAGAAAGGTTACAGCAAAAAAAGCATGGGGCTCCGGACATATCTCAATCAATTAGGAGATGATAAACGTAACCGACAGACACACAATTAGGAAATTCCATTGCATAAACAAAAATGAAATTAGTATAGACAATACAGACAGCCACAGGTACACGCAGACAGTTGCTACGATAACAGAATTAGAAAAACCGAAGGCAAAGCAAGGATAAACAAAAAAAAACATGAAAAACAAATATATAACGAAGTCACAAAAATACAACTCAACCACAGAAACAAACGACTCATCTGAAGCTGTCAGAAACACACATTAGGCACAAGAACTAGTGATCACAGCGGTCAACATACAGAACAAAAACAGAGTAGAAAAGTACAAGAAAAACATAAACATGGAGCGAAAATCTGACAACACAAAAGAAGAAGGCCCCCTATGCCATATGTGAAACAAAAAAAAGAAACGTAAAGGAGGAAACATTACACAAAGACACTTGGTAAAGGTAACAGAATTAGGTAAATCAGAAGCCATAGCAAGGATAAGCAAAAACATGAAAAAGTAATAACACAACCACAATAAGTCAACTCTACCACATAATCAAAGGGGCCGCCGCGGGGGAAAAAAACAAAAAATAAAGAAGAAAAAGAAACGGAAAAAGAAAAAAAAAATTATAGAACGGTACATTATGATAAAAAAAAAAAAAAGAAATATAGAATAAAATTAAAAAAGTTTTTTGTGTTTCGACGGCTGCTATATGCTGTCATATATTCACAAAAAATATCTATAGACAAAAAGAATAAAAAATAATTTTGGAAAGGAAGATTGCCAAAGAAATTATAGTTTATACAAAAAAACGAGGCGGACATAGAAACGGAGACAGACCAACAAAAATTAAAAAGGAGGGGAGCGGAAGTGTAAACAAGACAGAAAAGCAAAAACGGACGCCGTTATCAGCATAGGCTTTGGAAAACGGCACTGGAGTACTCTGCCGCCCCGATTAAAGCACACCTCTCCAGGACGGACCAGAGGATACGTTTTAAGTCTTCGTCTGTACGGTGCCGTGCACAAACTCCTCCGGAGGACAGATATATTCGCTGAGAGTTGTATCCACCTGCAATCGCAGACGGTTCCAACCTTTTGCACGCCCCCTGCCTCTGACGAAGGATTCCGCCAAGGAGCATGTACTCTAAAAATGTCCACTTAGTACTTCTCAGTGGCGTCGGAGACTCAGAATTCAGTGAGGCCAGGCGGGACGGGACCGGCGTCATAAGTATCCCTTCCATACGCATCGTAGCAAGAACAGAGGGGGCATTGCTAGCTGTACGCCTGCCATTTGGATTCTGACAACCCCAGCACCCACACCTCACACATGGTCTCCCTGCGGCCAGACACGGACACGTATTTCTCCTTGTTGAGGCAAACCCTTGCCTTCGGCAACAATTGGCGCCATATCTTTTGCAGCGACAGGGGTTGGAAGACGCAGCAGGCGGGGGTTCGGGGGGGAGAGTGCGCACGAAGTTGGAGTAGAGGTGACGGTGTAGAGGGCTTGGCAGACTCATCCATAGCCACAAAAAGCTGCCCCTCTCCTGTCTCCACCCTAAAAAAAGACAACCCTTGTCTCTGCACAAGTACCCGAGAGTAGCAGGAGATAGAACGAAATAAGGAACCAGTGGCACGTCTGTTACCACAACAACCGGGATCTCGAAGAAATCAGCTATGATCTGGGCGCCACCGTACCGGTTAGGCCATCGCTCTATTCCCTGATCTCTGAAACAGGCTACCTCTTCCTCTGACCATTTGTAGCCTACATAGCGATTCCAATTTTCGTTGATCCACAGGAACTGACGAATGTGGTAACTCAAACTTTCTGCTGTAAGGATTCGTGGAATCCTCTTTGACAGACACGACGAGTCGCGAACACACTGCTGGAACACAGGTGCAGACAAGGCGGCACAGAAAGAGGCGAAAATCTCCCCCCACTGCACATTTGTGCCTGGAGGTGCGGCCTGTTGCACTTCAGACCAGAAGGCCTCGTGAGCTACGTTGTGGTGTTGCCTCGTAGGCCTTTTCAAATCCAGGCATACTTGTAGATCTTCCATTGACGCTAACAATGATAGGGCCGCGGATCTATCTCTCTCCGTCGGGGATACTAAAAAGACCTTGTTCCAATAAAGGCGCCTCAGAACAGACGCCTGAGGAATCCGTTGATCAATGTCGGCAGTCAAAGCCTCGAGGGTGCGGGTCATGACAAGGCGATCGTTTGTGGACACATCTTCGCCACTGCAGAGCTCATGCTTCCCTTTGTTCCATCTGTCGCGAAAAATGGTCAAAACAGCAGTGAGCAAATCAATTCCGACGTGCGACACGGAGCAAATAGGAGCAGTGCGAATGTGGCGGTGGAAGCCTTCGTTACGATTTGTCCCAACACCAACAGGGATGCCGCTAAAAAAAAGGTGAAAGACTACTGTAATATGTTATTACAATGGAATCAATGAGAGTTGCATACAGAGCTAGTGTACCAAATAGCTAAGTGAATACTATCAAAGCAATCTTACGAGAAAAACGTACGAAAGACGACAAATGCTAGGATAAATGAATCCCCATTCGCCGACCTCTCCTCCCCCCATTCAACCCCCCCACACTCCCATGAAAAGCTCCCCTCATAAATCTCGTTTCCCCCCCCCGCCATAACCCCAAAAATTGTCAATTTTACCATTGTTACCCAAAATTTTCAAATTTGTTTTCCGGTTTCGCCTGATTTGCGACTAAATTTTCGCTATTTTAGCTTTAAAAACAGCTAAAATTATTCATTTTTTATCATGATGAGAGGGCTTAATTTTAGCAAATTTTCGGTTTTTGTTACATATTTTTAATGGAACTTTTGTCTATTTAATGGTTGCATCCGCATATATTTCTGTAACTGCTATTAAAAAGGACAATTTTTTCCATCAGTTTAGAACAATTTGGAAAAAAATGTGATCCGTCGCATAAAATGACCTGCCCAAACAGGGCGCCTCCCGCTACGAGCCACCAAACAAAAAGGCAGTATCTAAACTACTGTTGGATTCAGAAAAGGCAATACTACGTACTCGGTTAAACACACCTCAAGCACCCCTTTCTGATGTGAACAGCGACCTTATCACAGATTGAATCGAACTTCTCATTGACGACTCTTTCCATTGGCCCATTTCTAGTCGCTTGATACATTTTGGCGGACCACTCCTTTCTGAAAGCTTCAAAGTTCCGCATCATTTCCTCGCTATCAGGAGTCGGGGCACGTCTGCGTCGTCCCCAATCAAAGGGTTGTCGAAAAACCTTTCTAGCTGCAAGGACAAACTCAGGATAGAGAGCGTGGGTTTTGGAGATACCCTTTCCCAGGCGTGTTTGTATATGGAACAAATCTTGACACAACTTCACCTGTGGACCTAACAGCTCCTTAACCTTCGCTTCCACGAGGCAGCAACTGTCGGTGACAAAGTACATAACTGGCCGTCCTGCCGTTTGCAGTTCTTCTGCCGCGGCAATTATGCAATCACTAATTTCCTCGTATCTAGTAGACTTGCACAATTTTAGAGCCAACACTATTCCAAAACCGTCCAAAACAGTGGCCAAAGCATAATAGGTCCGATTCCATAACCCGTTTTCTGTCAGTCCGACTGTCCTGACAAACTTAAACGTATGGTCAACTGAGACGAAGTAGACATCACCAGTGAAGCGGAAACAGTACCGGCACTCTTTGAATTCAGCCCAAAGATTGTAGTTAAGTCGGAAGTCGTGAAGCATCCACTGCCTTATGTACGTCCGTGTGGGCTTTCGTTTTCCTTTGTACCCGTTATTCCAATATTTGCGAGATAACGCATTAACAATTTCGTTAACATTATTTTTTGTTCCAAACTCCGAACGCAAGTGATTAATTAAACGACATGTAAGGCCAGATCGATGCAAAGGGACGATGGAAATTTCACGAAACTTTGATGCTTGTAGATTTATTTCAACATCACAGGAACCGTAGCTGTGGGAATTCTCCCCTGGAGCCTTGCAAACGTATTTCCTGTGCGCAACAAACAAAGGGGACGTGTCGTCCCAAAACACCCTAAGCGGCCTGTCTTTGCGATCCCCCCATCTTCCACGAATGAGAGGAAAGTTATGGAGAGGACAGGTCAACATACCAGGGGAACCCGACATCGGATCCCATACCATACAGCGAATCGTCCTATCCCCTAAGATATGTGACTGTGGCACTCCATGGGCTTGTCTGTGTAGGGCATTTCTGGATAGCAGAGACCAGTCGACCCCTGTTTTTTCGTCTCTCGGCATAATGAGCGCGGGTAGGTTCGTCCAACGTCGTCTTGCTCAGATTGCCTAAAACCAAAATTCTACAAATACAAAAATAAATCGTAAACAAATGCGAATAATATTTTCCAGTGATAGGCCGGATTCCACCATACTCACATATAAAAATATAATGTACGCCACAAAACAGTCACATAACAAAATCAACTTACCCCCCTTTTTGTCAAAAAATTTTTTACAATGAAAAATAGCCAAAAAAACACAGATAGTTTTATAACAAGTGTGCAAAAGCGTATAAATTGCCCACAGTTACAAAATCTAACCTTAATAAAGAAGACTCGCACAATGACAGTTTTGTTGTTCCATTAAAACATTAAGATCAGTCTTTTATCATTATAACCCCCCCCTTCCCCCTGCTTTGTATAATAGAGTGAACCTTATAATGTGTCATAAAAAAAAACAACAAAAACCAAACGGACAAACAATATAAGCAAGATCAGGGGACGCACTTTTCCCCCGCAATTACTTTGAACCACATTCCAGGACCTACTAATTGTCCTAACAGTTTCTGCTGCTCCCCTTTGCAGGAGCCCCCGTGGCAACGCCACTGATACACGAATTTCTCTCGTTTTATCATGAGATAGGGGTGGTTCGACTTGTGTTCGCGTCGAAGAAACGGACACCAACGATAGTTACGGATGGACACGAAAAGGATGTCGCCACAAACTTTCACACTGCGTATCTGGTGACCAGGAAATAGTACGGCGCCGTCTCTCCTTAATCGTTCCATTTCACCCATCGTAAAATGTTCTCCGTTAACCACATGGACAGATGGCTCCGTATCCAGCTCACGAAATTCGGTGGGCGGGCGGGGGCGACGCCTACGCGGGCCTGGAGCAGATGCACACACTTCCAGAGTCGGCATGTGATTGAAGTATTTCTGAACACGTTTATCCAAAAGCCCCCCATTCGAAAAGTCAGCCGGACAGTCGTAGACTCCAACCAAACTTTTCACAAACTCTTCTGGGGATAACGGCCCCCCTTGTGACTCCATGATAAGAGGCCGGGCTTGACCGTTTTTCGTTGAAAGAAGTATACGGAAGTTCTGATTGACCGAGTAGACACTGGAATCCCAAATAGTGAGCTTAGAATCCATCTCAGCACGCACGATGTTCATAAAATGCCCCACGGCGACTGAATTTTTAAATGTAGTTGAACCGGCGTCCACAGCATGATAGCTGATCTTCTGCCCAGAGTGCGCTGTCATGACAACAGGGCGAATATCAGATCTGTCGCCCCCCAGGATACGAGCCACCGCGTATGGGATGTGCATAATTAGAGCGTTAGCCAGTCTATGGAATGTTTCGGCCTGCTGCTGGTTATCCACGAGTTTATCCAAGTCAACGTACAATTTACAGGGGCGGAAAAATGGTAGAACCTCGTAGAAACAACGCACGCCAGCAGGAAGGGCAAGATACATATGAACAAAGTGATTAACATTGGCCAACAAATAAAAGCGGGCCCCCCGTTTCCCGTATTCGTAAGCGAAGATACCAAGTGGACAACGATGGGGGCTCTCTCTGAAAGCTTGCAATGTTTCGTTGAGTTTGTTGAACAGGGAGGTTTTACGCTCAGGGGGGCAGTTACATGTGTAACGCACCTCAAAATCCGTATCCAAAATCAATTGCCAAATATCCATGATAGCTAAGACATGGTCATGGTAAGACGAATCCCCCGGCTGCCTTCTAAAAAGAGATGTGTGTAGATATAGTTTAGAAACGTATAGACGAGAACAATTCTAAAACACTACAGAAGGCCCCCCCGTACCTTGTATAGTCTACAGTTAGTTGCTCTCCCAATTTCAGCATTCGTTAGTATTTACTGTACTATTTTTAGGGCGACTCCTTAGTCCCCTAAACAGGGGGGGGGCCGACGAGGTATAATGTAGAATTCCATTTGAACAGCAGGACCAGGACTAAACCTAACTACAGTTGTACATGGCGGCATCTATGGGAAGGCGACTCTTTTCATAGACAAGAGGGCAAAATATACCAAACCACACCTCTACATGGCGGGACAGAGAGAGAGGCGACGTTTCTATCCATCTTTATTTTAATGATTTGGACGTCTCACCCACAAAATAGCCACACACCAAAGTTTGATTGTGTGAACTGCTCCGAACTGCCTTGGTCATCCCACGGCCAATCCAGAATTCCCGTTAAGGCGGTGGGTTCCCTTTTTTTTCTGTAAATTTGACCCTACAGCCATCAATTCTTTATGAAAATAGATTAAACTTTCCAAATATACTGTTTTGGTGCTCTTTAACATTCTCGGACCAGTCCTGCATTTTTAGGTGAAAAGATGAGAAAGTTTCGATTTGTGGCACAATACTCTCAGCAGGTAATCGATACATCAGATTGGTTGTTATGGTTGGAAAGTGGGTACAAAAAAGAACATTTTTGCTTTAAGAACCTTTGAGCTAAGTCAGTATAAGCCAAAAACGATTTCTGGGGTCAAAAAACGGCCATTTTCGAAAAAATCAGTCTTTTTGAAATAACTGCTAAATGCTACGAACAATTTTCGGTTATTTATACTCATTCAATACGTGGTAAAATAGCCCATTTTATCAGTGCCTATTAGCCGGGATTCGCTGCTTTAAGCTAGAGATTTGACCAAAAACCCATTTTGGCAAAAACTGCGGTTATTTTGTTTTAAATTACGATTTCTCAAAAACTACCTAATGGACTCGTGTGATCTTTGCCAGAATGAAAATTCGCACTATTGCGGAGGGACCTTTTCCTGTGTTACTGCTACGACATTTTTTTTTAAAAATTTGAACATTTTAGACCAACAAAATCAGGGGGGGAGGGCTGAAAAGTGCCCCATGGCGCCCTTCCCCCCCCCCCCCCCGGTCCCAAGAATGAGGTGCCTACAGCGTCTGAGCTGAAGATCTCCCCCCCCCCACCCCGTTGTGATCACAAAAAGACCAAGACTAAATCTAAATTGAACATGACGCAACGCAGGGGGAGACGACGTTTTTTCTTCGTGTGTAGACTGATTAGGACGTCTGACTGGCTAAGTCACTTCCGGCAGGCCCCCCCTTCACAAGCTAGGTTATCCCTGCGAAACAATTCTTAAAAAAATAAAGTGAGACAAAAGCTGGAACCAATTCAGAAAGCAATTTCCGGAGCAACCTTTTCGCAGCAACCGAAGGCTAGTGTTTTAGAACGGCCGGGTGGAACCGGCCGGCGGCCGGCCGATTTGTGATAGGCCGGCGGCCAGCCGCCGGCCAACGGCCAGCCGGCGGTTGAACGGCCGAACGGCCAACGGCCGGCCGCCGGCCCGACGGCCAGACGCTCAGCCGGGCCGGCCGCCGGCCGAAAAGCCGTCGGCTGGCCGGTTGCCAGCCGCCGGCTGCCCGGTCGTTCTAAAACACTACAGAAGGCCCCCCCGTACCTTGTATAGTCTACAGTTAGTTGCTCTCCCAATTTCAGCATTCGTTAGTATTTACTGTACTATTTTTAGGGCGACTCCTTAGTCCCCTAAACAGGGGGGGGGGGGCGACGAGCTATAATGTAGAATTCCATTTGAACAGCAGGACCAGGACTAAACCTAACTACAGTTGTACATGGCGGCATCTATGGGAAGGCGACTCTTTTCATAGACAAGAGGGCAAAATATACCAAACCACACCTCTACATGGCGGGACAGAGAGAGAGGCGACGTTTCTATCCATCTTTATTTTAATGATTTGGACGTCTCACCCACAAACTAGCCACATACCAAAGTTTGATTGTGTGAACTGCTCCGAACTGCCTTGGTCATCCCACGGCCAAGATGCTGACGCCTACAATGCCCCACTTGAGAGACACTGCATATCTGCATGCAGTATTTAGAATAAAACTCTTGTTATATCTATATAAATACACATTCTAGAAAAATAAAGGTGCCATCCGTTCTTAGAGTCTACGACAGACAAGAAGTTTAGCAATAGGAAAACGAAACTCGCATAAAAATATTTTATTGATTATAACAATGACACAAAATGACTTTTAGGAATGCTGCCAGTTAAAGAAACAGTTAACGAATCGCGTATAAAACGACACAGTAACAAATAACAAAGAAAGAAAGAATGATAAAGTTCAGGGGGACAGGGGGGGGGGAAGACAAAAAGACGACAGGAAAGTAGAACTGATACAGTTTAAACAACGTCACAGAGCTGAAACGCCACAACCAGAGCTCTCTGGTGAATAACAAAAAAAAGTTTGCCATTTAGTTTCATAGCAGACGAAGGAATGAAGCCCCTCATTTGTGCAGTTGTCAACCAAACGTGAATGGGTGCCGCAGGCACTGTGAAAGCAAGAAAAGGGTTCCTAATGAAAGAAGGTGGGTTTTCTGGTTGCTGCAACTGTAGACACCAGGCGCCGCTGGCCAATCCATTGGGGTCAACTGGCAGGAAGGCCAAGTTGACGCAAGGCGAACCGATACTGTCTAAAAATGAAATATATTTAATTAATTTCAAAAAAACCACCCGGCGGGGCGCGGGAGAGCAAAGAAAATGTTACTTCTGTTGGAGGTATCATTTTGTTAAGAGTGACGGATATAGGAATATACAGTCTCTAGTTCAACGGAAGCATTCATTTTGTTTCTGCCGTTTTGTCAGACAGGGCGAGTATAGAAAACTGAACACCCAGACAAAACCTGTGGGCCCACCCCCCGCCTAAAACAAATTGAACAAAAAAAAAAGCAAACTACTAAGGTTTCTCCAAAATATAAATTATAAATAGAAAAAGACAAAGAGGAGAGGGGGGGGCCACAATTAAGTATAACTGCCAAAACAGGTAGTGAAAGCTAAGTGCAAACAAAATTGTGACCCTCAGCAACAACGTGAAAACAGATTTGACACATTATAGTTGTACCCGTAGCATAGCACACAACTGCTCCTTTTTCTGGTCCTTCACTGTTCAGGAACTTAACAAAATTGCCCTGTCTATCGACTGACTCTTTCCACTTTTTTAAGAAAATGTTCTTGCTCTGCATCTCTCGATCATACTCCGTTAGCCCTAGCACGTCAACTGGATCTGCAATGAACAAATAAATAACTCCATTTACATAATTTTCAGAGTGTACTACTATTAGTGAATCCCCTCGTTCTGTGAGCCTCTTTGTTGTTGTTAGCCGAATCAGAGCTAATGAATAGTTATCTTATCTTTCCGTCTGTTAGCTTATTCAGACCTACCATTTGCAACCGTGACGCAATGTGATACAGGGATTTCAACGTCGTAAAAAAGAGTTTCTTCCGTGACTACTACTCTCTGTCCAGTTCTACTGTTGTCTTGTGGCAAAGTACGAGGAGGTTGGCGATGGTAAACAGTAGGTTGGGGGGTTAACGGAGGACTCGGGAAAAATATCATTAGAATTTCGCACGAATCAAGACCTAGAATATGCAATTCGTCTTTATTATTGGAATCAAGTAGGGAAATAATGTCTATATAGATGGAGGTCTCTCCTGCCTCTATGACTCAAATCTATGGGGGGCGGCAAAAGAACCACAATCATTTAAGTATCTGTGTATAAGAAAAAAGATCTAAAATAAGTGCAGAAAAGAAAAAAGGAGGTGCAACTGATAGTTCCGCAATATTGACAAAGTGAACAACGACAAGGGGACGGGGGTCCTATACGCACACTGTTAAATGGTTTGTAGTGGAATACAGACAGAACTACTGTGCGGGGTCTCCCGCCACCCGCTAAATTGTTAGGTAGGGCGATACGTTTTCTGTTGCGACATTAAATCTCACAGACCCCCCCCGGCCCCCCCTGAGTCACTTTTTTCTTTTTTAGAAGGTTATGTTACAATGAATACCGGCGGAACGATGATTTTGTAATGTGTGCTGTTAGTAACATAGACGGGAACCCATAAGCTCCCCCCCCTAACTTTATTTGCAGCAAAATATATGAATGTTTAAAGATTTTTCTTGTTTTTTCACATTCAACGCGTTAGGCGGGGGGGGGGCAGAAAAGTGCCCCCCCCTGCATCAGAAATCTTCCCTCCTCCCTACTGAGGGGGGGGAAAGGGGGGCAGTATCCCTCCTGCCCTGTCGAGCTTCTCCCTTCCCGCTGGTTGGTTATTTTTCTTAACATGACGCAGGTTAATAGTGGCTTTTGAAAATAATATAAACGTTTAACAGCTTTATTTCAAAAGACAAGAATACCAAACCAAAACAGACTGGGTCATACACAAACGTGCAACAATTAGATACAGAAAACGGGAACAGCATGCTGAAAGAACGAGCGTGTCTTTTTTTTTCTAAAAATTTAATACTATATAGATGAAATCATACTTTCACTCCTGTTGAATTCACCACTTAATAAAATGTGTGACAGAAATAGATGTTCACTACGACACAGGGCGCAAAAAACGAACAAATTCAGCTAAATATAATAATAAAACATAAATACATCAAGTAACTACACATATAAATAGCCAATATTCAAATGGGAATGACTTTATCCATCCCGAGCTTTTTTGTTTTTGTTTTTCTTCCTGAATGTTAATTTTTCACAGCGGGCGCTAAGGGAATGTTTTAACTGTTTCCACATCTTAAGAAAACATTTAACAAATAAAGATACATCAGGTTATTTTAAAGTAGTATACAAAAACAAAGAACATTAAAAAACGTGAAAAAAACAAGCCCACGCGTTACGATGATCGCTAATGGAAAACGGGGGGGAACAAATGTGCGTACAAGTAAAAATACATAAAGGCTTCTACATCATACATAAACACCAAGATAGGTTGAGGGCAATATCATTATGTCGCCATAAGAAGACGCCCCCCCCGCGTGAACACAAAACGAATAAAAAGAAAGGGCCCCCGTCGGTGTACATGTGCGCGGACGAATGGTCTGTTGTTGGTGGAGGAGCAATTCCTCACAAGTAACGAAACGGCTTAATTCTTTTATCAACTCTTGTTTCTGGAACGACATGAGCTCAACATATATTATAAAACAACCCGCCCCCTCCCCCACGAATAGATAGAGATTTTAGGCGGAAGTTGAAAGAAATGCATGTATATATTAAAGATCAACGAGTCCCTCCCCACGCCCTTCTTCTACCAAAAAAATACAATATGTATTAGAATATAACACTACAAAAACAAGTAAAAATATCTATAATAAACACTGTAATGACGAGCCAAAAACATTGATCAAACCGAGCTGTAGATACTATACAATATAAACTTGTGTCTAAAACAGTGTGCTGGTCTCCCCCCCCACCTTGTGAACTCAAAATATCATAAGAGTAAAAAGTCTCATAAAAATAACACAACAAATTTTGAAAAAATTTAAAGTGCGTAGTACAAACAATATTACTAACCCTCTCATGATTAAATATCAAGTAACAATATCAGGGGGGCCCAAAAAGCCCTCCCCCGGCGCCTCATGAACAAGTTCATTCCACAGAGAAGCAAACAGCTGCGCAGTTAAAGTTATCTGGGAGCCAGCCTTGTTCTCTACCCAGGGGGCAGTCAAGGTATACTTTACTTCTTCCACGCGGATACAGTATAGGTAAGCAGTAGCGGCACACGTAAGCAAAACACAAACACTGTCTGTATCCTGTCCTCCCTTTATAGCTGACTCCTCAGTGAAGTACTGAACCATTACAGCCTGCTCGTGAGGGAGATAGTACCTCACCAACGCCACAAAGGCCGCCATGTTCCCCGGCAACACACGGGACGCGGTCAGAACAATATCCCCTGCCTTGAGTCTCCCTGTGCGATGATGCACAGTAGGATCTCCGTGTTGTAGAGGCCCCGTTATTGTCCTCTCCTGTTGCCCGTCTGTTGTGCTACAGCTTTCGAGCCCAGCGCCCCCTGAAAATAAAAAATGGGAATTTATGTAACACGGCTGAAAACAAGAAATAGCCAAAACAAGCCTCAAACAACAGAAAATTCACCGCGGCCAAGCGCCAAAAGGGAGTACAAATATGCATAATGTATCACTATAGCTTTGTCAACATTACATGTTTTTAGTAAACAGCTGTCGAAAAACAAATTAACGAAACGAAAACATGGAGGAATCAACAAGTGAGACGGGGATTAACTAACCTGGATCTATCTTGCTTGTGCCACTTGATTGAATCCTTTCTGGACAACGCTTCGACAACTGCTTATGTATAGCGGTGGCTGCCTTTGGTGACAAAACTGAAGAGGAACATCATGAGAAGTATTACATATGTATGTTAAGAGAAAACATATGAAAGCTTAAATTATTACGGAAAAGAAAGGATCAAAGTTTCGCTTTCGTCGTAGGATACAGAATTAGCTGTAACGACAAACAGCAACAATAAAGTAACCGGTACAAAAAATTATTCATCTAATCACTAGAATGTTCCTTACCCAAGTGGTCAAAGCCGGACAAGGCAGCGCAGAATTGGATGAATCCAGCACTAATTCCCAGTTTTATTGCAGCGTGAACAACGGTATTGTAGCCAGGTTTTTTTCTGTTCACCATACAGAGTACTTTGCGAACAGAAGAGGCCGAGCACGCAGGGGCTCCTTGTACAGTACCTTTCCAGCTAATGAAGTCAGTCTCGTGGGGGGGGCCTACAAAGAAACGAAGAAAAATGCAAACCAAACAAAAAAAACAGGTATAGGAAGGAAACGTGTACTTAAAAAAAACGTGTACTAATCTGCTTATATATACGTAATTAATTTTGTATCTGACATAAACATCAACGAACTAACATCCATAATGATGACAATTAGAAAAAAATAGTCAACGAAACTGTAGTACACAGAAGCTCATGCTCGTATAAGCTTTACCCCCCTCTCCAGGTTGTTTGGTCAACGAGAGAACGCGTACGACAGGATCATATTTCTCTTTGGCGCCACAACTGGCCGCTGATCTACCGCTCTTTCCCATTCTTGCCAGATGCGGCGGCACGCCCCCGTTTTTTCCTGCAAAAGAGGAGACACAGACCAAAAACAATCTCATAAACGAACGTGTGAAGCAAGGGCCTCCCCCCCCCACCAAAATTCCCGGCCCTTCCGGTTGCTTTTGAGTTTTCCTTATCTCTCTTTCAGCCTCCTGCCCCTCTGCCTGCTGCATGTGCAGGGGGGAACGCAAAACCTTTGTCCACCTATTAATTAAGATTAGATTTATTTTTTCACGACGATGATAGCAGTGTATGTCCAGGAGAAAATGCTTGGCTGGTCACGGAGAGAACAGAAACATTGGCGGGCTTAAGAGCTTTGAGCGTGCCCTCTTCTCCTTTTTGTTTAACCTAGACAAAGACTTTACCTACTTTAGATCCAAGAAGCAGGGGGGGAGAGCTTTCTGCGCGTCCAGTACTCTGTATTGTTAGACCTATAGGGAGAGTTAAAGTAATTTTAGTACAAAGAGGCACATACTGACGTTAACCATCAGGATGTTTCAACTATACAATGACTTGACCTTAATTTAGAAGCGTTCTAGTATTGCCATATTTAATACTGTCTACTATGTCCAGTAATCTTTGTTATAGGTATAACTAAACTTACAGAAGTTTACTTAAAAGACGTACATACTGACGTTAGACATCAGCACACAGATGGCCCCCCTCCTGCACTCTTGTCACGGAGAGAACAGAAACATTGGCGGGCTTAAGAGCTTTGAGCGTGCCCTCTACTCCTTGTTGTTTTACCTAGACAAAGACTTTACCTACTTTAGATCCAAGAGGCAGGGGGGGGAGCTTTCTGCGCGTCCAGTACTCTTTATTGTTAGACCTATAGCGAGAGTTAAACGAATTTTAGTACAAAGAAGCACATACTGACGTTATGCATCAGGATGTTTTAACTATACAAAGACTTGCCCTAAATTTAGAAGCAAGAAACATATACCGACGTAAACCATCTATGTGTTTACCGAGATAACACAATGACCTTCCGGGGGGAGATTTCGGACTGCTCCTGAGTGCCCAGCGGGCGGGCAGTGTATGATGTTGTACATGACGCCCCCGCACACTGGTATGCTGCCTTGTAAGATACCGCATATTGCCTCGTGCAGTAGCTCCCTGGCGTGTGTTATTGTTTCTAAACGAACAAGTACATTTTACTCTCTTTGTTATTCTTTAAGGAAAGTTAGCAAGCAATGGCCGGTTTACGTCTTTCTCTTTCGTTGAAAAGGGTTACACCGGATTTTATTTTTTTTTGCGGCTGTATTAGCTTTATAAATGCATATAAAACAACCACGTTACAGGACACCAGTCGAAACAATTTTAGACTTTGTTTACCCCATAATCATTTTGATTTTCTGCAGATTTAAAAAACGAAACTTATAAATGCTAACTCATAATTGCAATTTTTAACGAATATTAAGTGTTTTTAAGAGTACAACCTATATAATTGCGCACAAAACGCTATGTCAACTCTTTGTTCATAAAAACCTCACCGACTGTTTCCTATCTTGCTCTGTGAGCGTTATTTTCAACAATAATCAGCTGTCAGCGTTTTCTTTCAAACATCCTATTTTCTGCCAGCTGAACTAAACAAGACTATTACTAAAACGGAGACCAATACAGTTAAGTGGAATTAGGTAACAAATAAAGGCAAACAACGTTGCAAAAGTATTAGCTCTATAAGAACAGACGACACAAAAAGACATAAGGCCAAGAAAGTAAAACTGTTTAATTCAAAAAACGGCATGTACATATGATTTGTGACAACATTAATGCAAAACCATAAGAAACCAAAGAACAAGAAGAAAATTAGCTAAACGTACAGCGATATTTATGGGAAGTACCGCCTCAAAGTTAAGAACATGATAACAACTAAACAGGGAGGGAGAGTATCTAATAAAATCCAATTTCAAAGTAACGAATAGAGAAAAACAAACAAACAAACCAGATTAAGTTGATGGTAATTAGCAGAACGTAAGGGGGGGGGGCTACTCTCCCTTCATAACGAAATATCAAAAAAAAGCTCCATAAGAGGAACGTAAAACATAAAACGATTCACTGTAAAACCAGTTAGCAAACATAGCATAATACATATTTCGTTCCCATACAACATCCAAACATTAAAACCAGGTGATTCAAAACGATTTACTTCATTTTTAGTATCCGAACTTTATGAGGTATCCCGCCTCCCTCAGCTGACCTAAATATCCAAATAATGCGCAAGGTTACACCTTCATAACAGAAACCTAAAACACAAACGGTCATACCTTAAAGCAGATAAGGAACTCTTTCTTTCGATGTTCTGCTTTGCAATTTAGTTGTAGCCTAAAGAACGATCCACATATTTTCTCTTTTGTCCGAAGTTCGTTGCAGAAAAGAGCTAACTCATAAGAACTGAACCAGCGAAACTATTCCCCTATTCTTTATGAAGCATGGAAGAAATTCAAGCACATAATAATTGATAAGCAACTGCTACAAGCGAGAACAAAAGTACGTACACACCGACACCAAAAACCGAAATAATGCGCTAGAGAACAGCTTCATAACAAAAACGTAAGACAGAAACGATTCTACGTTAAAGCGGATAAGCAAATCTTTCTTTGTTGTTATGGCAGGCTCTAACAATAGCTCTACATAACAAAGCATCATTATAATAACAACACTTATATCCTTCATCTTCCCCACAAATATCTTTTCCAATTTATTTGTAGTCTAAATAAGGAACGAAATATTTTCTCTTTGTCCAAAAAAAAAGCAGAAGACGGGAAAGTCTGACAACTCCCCTATTCTTTACGAAGGACGGAAGATACACAAGTACAAAAGAAAGGATAAACAACTGCTACCTAGCGGAAAAACATACGTACACACCAAAACCAAAAACACTTACTAATGATGATAATTATATGTAAAACAGCACCGTTAAAAAAGAAAAATCTACACATCCAAACAAAGTAGTAATGAAGAATAAGTACGGACACGAAAACAAATACGAACAGACAAATAAACCAAAAACCTCAGTGAACATTGCCCCGGCCACAATCTAGTACGCAGACACAAAAAATTGACCACCAAAACTACGTATACACGTACAGGAAAATAGCTCAATAACAATGAAAAAATAAATGAAACCTAAACATACAATGAATGCCTCGTCATCAAACGTAATACTGAACAAAAACGCAAACACCAGAACAAAAACAGGTCGCCAACATCAACAATTAATGTTACGCTAACAACCAACAGAACACCAAAAAAAAGTAATCTCAATCAACGCTACGTCTGACAACATCGTTCCACAAACAGGCAAGAAAGTTCGGAGGAAGACTGATCTGAGATGCCCTCTGCATGTCTTGCAAAGGGCACATTAGCACATACTTAATCTTCACTAGAGCAACTTCAATCAGAGAGGCTGATAAGGGGCGCTCGAAAACTATTAAATCCCTGCCAGGGATAGTATCCACACTGACTTCATCAAGAAACTGGACGAAACAGGATCTAGTAGACGGGACAAAGAAACGCACGGCAGCAAGCCACTGGTTGGAGGATGTGCCCGCTAGACCGACCGGCACAGCAATAACAGCCCCCGGCTCCAGATGCTGACCGCTGACATAGGGCAACGCGCGATTTACAACAGTTTCCTCTGAGGGAATAAGACAGGGGGGCGGGGGGGCCGTGGAACATGAAGCCCCAATGGTCGTCGGTTTCTGATCCGGTTCCCCCTCCCGTTCTGTGTTGGCCGCGATGGATTTATCTAATTCATCAAGGGCTTGCAACACCAAATCAACACTACCAGCATCACAATCAGTCGGCACAGTGGTGTGTTTTCCTTCAGCTGCCAGCAGCAGAGAACTGAGATTTTCAAGCAGGGCCTCGCTGTTTTCCCCACACGACGAACCAAGATCACGCCGGGGTGGGGAAACAGACGAAGAAGAGGCATTCAGTAGCCCGGAGGTAGGACAGTCGTCTGAAATAGTACAAACACTCTCCTAACATTTAATACTAACAGTAGACTATACAAAAGAGTATGACAGCCGACGTAATATATGTATTATTAGTTCTCAACATCGCGCCAAGATGCGCGGTGCCACTAAAGCATTTTGACTTGTTACAGTTGTCGTCCATTCCTAGCTAATCCCCCCCCCCGGGTACGCCTGCACCACCACCACCGACTACAACTGTCCCCCTCGAAAGCACCCCCAGCCGATGGTTCCCCACTGTCTACTCCCAGAGCCCCCTCCTCAGTGCACCTGCACCTGCTTTTTCTCCTGCCGTCAGGCTAACAGGGCACGCCCTTTCCACCTGGGCTTACGAACAATATGATAAGGCGTATGAGGACATATCCGCTCTCGTTTTATTTATATTAAGACACAGAGAACATACAACTTTACGTGCCTACCATCACGTGAAAGAGACGGCCCTGCACGTTTTTCTTCCTCGATTTCCACTGTAATAGCAAATGCGGACCTGTCGTCTGTCCCCTCTCCTTCCGCCCTGGCAGAATTGTCACAGGGATCTATAGCACCAACAGGTTCTAAAAAATTACGAACAGCTTCGTGATAAAATTTAAATTTTAATTTATCAACTACTTGGCGGGTGTGTTCTACCTGCAAATAGTAAGTATTCATGCGTTCGGTTTGCCCATATGAACATCGTATTTAATTGTACCACTGCGCACGCCCCCCCTGCTGTTATGTTAATAAGTTAATGCCAGCGAGACACTTGAAGACACAAACAAACAAAACATATAAAACTTAACGTACATACCAATGCTACGACTTAAGGGGAGGTCCGCCCCCCGTCCTCCCAGACTGTGGCCGCTTTCTGTGACACCGCTCTGTAATTGAACACTGGTAGGCAAACTGGACCCAGTGGCAGTTATTCCGTCGGTAGCATCCAGAAGGAGGCCAGCAGCAGATCTATTCGGCTCTTCACTGTCAGCAGGCAGGAGGGCGGGGGGTTCAGCTTGTCCCTCGTCACTTCGAGCTGGCGCTGCAGACGTTATTATGGCTCGACAACTATCCCCCTTGTCGGCAACAACGTTTCCAGAAGATACACTGCTATCGTCGTCGTCTAGAAATAAATATAATCTTAATTATTAGGTAGGGGCAGGTTTGGTCCTTCCCCCCCCCCTGCATATGCAGGCACCAGAGGGGGGGGGGAGGCGGAAACACAGGGGGGAAAGAAAACAAAACGAAACGAAGTGGGTGGAAAGTTTAAAAACAAGACAATGTGTAAGGTAGTACGCAGCTAACAACACAGCAAAAGAGAAAGGGGGGGGAAGACATAACGGGCGGTGTAGTGAAAGTAACGTCACGTAACCATAATAGGTATCCGGGGGCGTTTGCGCTAGAACTGGAAATACTCACTGTTCATGCCTTTAGTGTTTGCCCTTATGAACATCGTGTTCCACTGCACCACTGCTGTAATCCACCACCAAAAAACCCTCTGCTGTTATGTGAATAAGTTAAAGCGAGCGTGAGACATAAATTCGGTAACATAAAAGACATATAAGACTTTATCTGCATACCATAGCTTGGATTCAACGGGCAAAGGGGGGGCCCCCTTCTTGACTGTGGCCGCTTTTCGTGCCGCTTCCCTCAAATTGAACAGTAATAGGCAAACTGGCTCCAGGGGCCGTCATTTCGACGGCAGCATCCGGAATGGTACCAGCAGCAGGCACATTCCCCTCTGTACCGGCACCAGGCAGGAGGGAGGGGCGTTCAGGTTGTTCGTCGTCACTTTGAGCAGGCGCCGGAGAGGTTATTATCGCTCCACAACTATCCCCCTTGCCGGCAAGAACCTCTCCTGAACATACACTGCTATCGTCGACGTCTAGAAATAAATATAATCTTAGTTATTCGGTTGTGAAGGCTAGTACGCAGCTAACAAAACAGCTAAAAACAAGGGGGAGAGAGAGATGAAGAAATAATGCAAAGATATACGGAAAGTGGCTGACGTAAGTCTACTGGTTATTGCGAAATTTAGGTGTAAAAAAACCTAAGTAAGTCTAAACTATGAACAGTTCGTTGCTTATTCCCCCCCCCACCTGTGTCAATACGTAGTAGTGGACTATCTGTTCGCTCATCATCGTCTTCTTCGGCGGAAGAGCCTACAGCAGCTTCATATCCTCTCCGCTCAGTGTATTGATCCATGCCCTCTACAGTGCCCCCGTGAACATTGTGAACAAGGCCGCCCGTCGAGTTGTCGCGGTCGTTGTTAGTCGTCATATCAGCGCTTTGTCCCTCTGAAAGTAAATGTTTACAGAATTAGGTATATGCGGCGACTGAAAGCAAAAGAAGGAAAAGGTTGCACACATATAATATATATTAATATATATATATATATATATAAAGAAGATAGAAGTGAGTATATACAGAAGGGGGGGGATTGTAGGGTACCTTTAACTTCGTGCAAATTAAGCGCCCCCTGCCCTGGTCTCAGCCCACCCCCCACCACAGCACTCTGCAGCCACTTTGAGCATGCATTTCTATGCCAGAAGTTGTTCTGCTCGCTTAGCGCTTTCATTTTGGTACCAAATTTGACCAAATTTCATTTTTGACCGAAAATCGCCTAAGACCCCACCCCCACGCCACCACAGTCCTCTACCCCCGATTTGAGCATGCAGTTCTATAACAAAAGTTGCTCAGCTGGCTAAGGGCTTTCATTTGTTACCAAAATTTGACCACTTTTGATAAATTTCATTTTTGACCGAAACTCGCCTAAGTTACCACCCCACCCCAGCACAGCACTCTACAGCCCCCCACTTTGAGCATGCAGTTCTATGACAAAAAGTTGTTCACCTCGCTTACGGCTTTCATTTGATACTAAAATCGACCACTTTTGAAAACTTTCATTTATGACCAAAAATCGCCTAAGTCCCGACCCCACCCCACAACGACACTCTACAGCCACTTTGAGCATGCATATATATATATATATATATATATATATATATATATATAAACAGAGGAAAAAGTGAGAAACTAGAAGCTTATTTCTTCGATATCTAGTTATGAAGGGAGAGTAGGGTTCCCCCGGCTTACGTTCGTTAGTCGTCATATGAGCGCCCTTACCCACTGAAAGTAAATGTATATATATAAACAGAGGAAAAAGTGAGAAACTAGAAGCTTATTTCTTCGATATTTAGTTATGAAGGGAGAGTAGGGTTCCCCCGGCTTACGTTCGTTAGTCGTCATATGAGCGCCCTTACCCACTGAAAGTAAATGTTTACAGAATTAGCTATATGCGGCGACTGAGAGCAAAAGAAGGAAATCTGGACACCTGTTTTCGGTATTCCTCACCTGCTAGCGTCAGGACTTCTCCAGCAGAGCCTATACCAGCTTCACCCCACGGCTCCTGACTGTCTTGATCCATTCCCTCAACAGTGCTCTCGTGGCCGTCCTTAGTCGTCATCACAGAGTGGGGTTTAGCTCCAGATGAAGCGCCCCCTACCGCGCCCTGCTCCTCTGAAAGTAAGTGTAAACAGAATTAGCTACAGGCGATAACTGAGAGCAGTAGAAAGAACGCTACACACATATACTATATATATAGTCACACAGAGAAATCCAGTCATAGACAAAAAATGGGTCTTTTATCCAGCCGAGTAGTTTTTGAACAGCGGCTGAGAGATTATAGCTCCAGACGAAGCTCCCCCTACAGCGCCCTGGTCTTTTGTTACCAAATTTGACCACTTTTGAAACATTTCATTTATGACCGAAAATCGACTAAGTCCCCACTAGTCGTCATATGACCGCCCTTACCCACTGAAAGTAAATGTTTACAGAATTAGCTATATGCGGCGACTGAGAGCCAAAGAAGGAAAGCTGCACACCTGTTTTCGGTATTCCTCACCTGCTAGCGTCATGACTTTTCCAGCAGAGCCTATACCAGCTTCACCCCACGGCTCCTGACTGTCTTGATCCATTCCCTCAACAGTGCTCTCGTGGCCGTCCTTAGTCGTCATCACAGAGTGGGGTTTAGCTCCAGATGAAGCGCCCCCTACCGCGCCCTGCTCCTCTGAAAGTAAGTGTAAACAGAATTAGCTACAGGCGATAACTGAGAGCAGTAGAAAGAACGCTACACACATATACTATATATATAGTCACACAGAGAAATCCAGTCATAGACAAAAAATGGGTCTTTTATCCAGCCGAGTAGTTTTGAACAGCGGCTGAGAGCAAAAGCAGGAAAACTGCACACATATAATATATATTAATATATATATACATATACACAAGTACCAAAAATGCTCCGCACAAAAGAGGATAATATGTCTGTTGGGCCTAAGTCTACCCCTTAATTTTCGGTTGAGAACAGCATATATACATATATCCGACCCCGCAAAAGTTGCTCAGCTCACTTAGGGCATAAACAGACAAAAAAGTGATAAAAGTAGAAGCTTTCGGTATTCCTCACCTGCTAGCGTCACGACTTTCTCAGCAGAGCCTACAGGACCTTCAGTTCGCGCCCCCTGACAGTTTAGATGCATTCCCTCAATAGTACCTTCGGGGTCGTCCTTAGTCGTCATCGCACAGGGGGTTATAGCTCCAGACGAAGCGCCCCCTACACCGCCCTGGTCTTCTGAAAGTAAATCTTAACAGAATTAGCTGCATGGGATAACTGAGAGCAGTAGATAGAAAGCTAAACACATATACTTATATATAGTCACACAGAGAAATCCAGCCATAGACAAAAAAGGGCTCTTTTATTCTGCCGAGTATTTTTCAATTCGCTTAGGGCTTTCATTTGTTACCAAATTTGACCACTTTTGAAACATTTCATTTATGACCAAAAAATCGACTAAGTCCCCACCCCACCCCACCACAGCACTCTATCGTCACCGCAGAGGGGGGATAGCTCCAGATGAAGCCCCCCCTACAGCACCCTGGTACTATGAAAGTAAGTGTAAATAGATTTAGCTACAGGCGATAACTGAGAGCAGTAGAAAGAAAGCTACACACACATACTATATATATATAGTCACACAGGGAAAAACAGCCATAGACAAAAAATGGCTCTTTTATTCTGCGGAGAATTTTTGAACTCGCTTAGGGCTTTCATTTGGTACCAAATTTGACCATTTTTGGAAAATTTAAATTTATGATCGAAAATCGACTAAGTCCCCACCCCACCCCACCACACCAGTCTACAGGCACTTTCAGCCTGCAGTCCTATGACAAATGTTGCTCAGCTCGTTTTGGGGTTTCATTTGGTACGAAATTTGACCACTTTTGAAAAATTTTAATTTCGACCACTTGCCCCCCCCCCGACTGACCCTTCAAACGGCAAAGTCTAACCAGTCCAGCAAAATAGGTACGTCGGAAGGCAAAATGGATACGGGGGGAGAGCTGGGGCACGTTACCGAGTAGTTTTGAACAGCGGCTGAGAGCAAAAGCAGGAAAACTGCACACATATAATATATATTAATATATATATATACATATACACAAGTACCAAAAAAGGCTCCGCACAAAAGAGGATAATATGTGTGTTGGGCCTAAGTCTACCCCTTAAATTTCGGTTGAGAAAAGCATATATACATATATCCGACCCCGCAAAAGTTGCTCAGCTCACTTAGGGCTAAAACAGACAAAAAAGGCTGGGGCACGTTACCGAGTAGTTTTGAACAGCGGCTGAGAGCAAAAGCAGGAAAACTGCACACATATAATATATATTAATATATATATATACATATACACAAGTACCAAAAAAGGCTCCGCACAAAAGAGGATATGTGTGTTGGGCCTAAGTCTACCCCTTAAATTTCGGTTGAGAAAAGCATATATACATATATCCGACCCCGCAAAAGTTGCTCAGCTCACTTAGGGCTAAAACAGAGAAAAAAGTGATAAAGTAAAAGCTTTCGGTATTCCTCACCTGCTGGCGTCACGACTTTCTCAGCAGAGCCTACAGCACCTTCAGTTCGCGCCCCCTGACTGTCTAGATGCATTCCCTCAATAGTGCCTTCGGGGCCGTCCTTAGTCGTCATCGCAGAGGGGGTTATAGCTCCAGACGAAGCGCCCCCTACAGCGCCCTGGTCTTCTGAAAGTAAATCTTAACAGAATTAGCTGCATGGGATAACTGAGAGCAGTAGATAGAAAGCTAAACACATATACTTATATATAGTCACACAGAGAAATCCAGCCATAGACAAAAAAGGGTTCTCTTATTCTGCCGAGTATTTTTCAATTCGCTTAGGGTTTTCATTTGTTACCAAATTTGACCACTTTGGAAACATTTCATTTATGACCGAAAATCGACTAAGTCCCCACCCCACCCCACCACAGCACTGTATCGTCACCGCAGAGGGGAGGATAGCTCCAGATGAAGCCCCCCCTACAGCGCCCTGGTCCTCTGAAAGTAAGTGTAAACAGATTTAGCTACAGGCGATAACTGAGAGCAGTAGAAAGAAAGCTACACACACATACTATATATATAGTCACACAGGGAAATCCAGCCATAGACAAAAAATGGCTCTTTTATTCTGCGGAGAATTTTTGAACTCGCTTAGGGCTTTCATTTGGTACCAAATTTGACCACTTTTGGAAAATTTTAATTTATGACCGCAAATCGACTAAGTCCCCACCCCACCCCACCACACCAGTCTACAGCCACTTTCAGCATGCAGTCCTATGACAAATGTTGCTCAGCTCCTTTTGGGGTTTCATTTGGTACGAAATTTGACCACTTTTGAAAAATTTAATTTTCGACCACTTGCCCCCCCCCGACTGACCCTTCAAACGGCAAAGTCTAACCAGCCCAGCAAAATAGGTACGTCGGAAGGCAAAATGGATACGGGGGGAGAGCTGGGGCACGTTAGGGGTGTGTACAGCCGTCGTTAGTCGTCACCGCAGAGGGGGGGTTAGCTCCAGATGAAGCCCCCCCTACAGCGCCCTGGTCCTGAGAAAAAAAGTGATAAACTAGAAGCTTTCGGTATTCCTCACCTGCTAGCGTCATGACTTTCCCAGCAGAGGCTACAGCAGCTTCAGTTCGCGCCTCCTGACTGTCTTGATCCATCCCCTCCATAGTGCCTTCGTGGCCGTCCGTAGTCGTCACCGCAGAGGGGGGATAGCTCCAGATGAAGCCCACCCTACAGCCCCCTGGGCCTCTGAAAGTAAGTGTAAACAGATTTAGCTACAGGCGATAACTGAGAGCAGTAGAAAGAAAGCTACACACACATACTATATATATAGTCACACAGAGAAATCCAGCCATAGACAAAAAATGGCTCTTTTATTCTGCGGAGAATTTTTGAATTCGCTTAGGGCTTTCATTTGGTACCAAACTAGACCACTTTTGGAAAAGTTAATTTATGACCAAAAATCGACTAAGTCCCCACCCCACCCCACCATTCCAGTCTACAGCCATTGCTCAGCTCACTTAGGGCTTAAACAGACAAAAAAGTGATAAAGTAGAAGCTTTCGGTATTCCTCAGCTGCTAGCGTCACGACTTTCTGAGCAGAGCCTACAGCACCTTCAGTTCGCGCCTCCTGACTGTCTAGATCCATTCCCTCAATAGTGCCTTCGGGGCCGTCCTTAGTCGTCATCGGAGAGGGGGATATAGCTCCAGATGAAGCGCCCCCTACAGCCCCCTGGTATTCTGAAAGTAAATCTTAACAGAATTAGCTGCATGGGATAACTGAGAGCAGTAGATAGAAAGCTAAACACATATACTTATATATAGTCACACAGAGAAATCCAGCCATAGACAAAAAAGGGCTCTTTTATTCTGCCGAGTATTTTTCAATTCGCTTAGGGCTTTCATTTGTTACCATATTTGACCACTTTTGAAACATTTCATTTATGACCAAAAAATCGACTAAGTCCCCACCCCACCCCACCACAGCACTCTATCGTCACCGCAGAGGGGGGGAAAGCTCCAGATGAAGCCCCCCCTACAGCACCCTGGTACTATGAAAGTAAGTGTAAACAGATTTAGCTACAGGCGATAACTGAGAGCAGTAGAAAGAAAGCTACACACACATACTGTATATATATAGTCACACAGGGAAAAACAGCCATAGACAAAAAATGGCTCTTTTATTCTGCGGAGAATTTTTGAACTCGCTTAGGCCTTTCATTTGGTACCAAATTTGACCACTTTTGGAAAATTTTAATTTATGACCGAAAATCGACTAAGTCCCCACCCCACCCCACCACACCAGTCTACAGCCACTTTGCCACTTTCAGCATGCAGTCCTATGACAAATGTTGCTCAGCTCGTTTTGGGGTTTCATTTGGTACGAAATTTGACCACTTTTGAAAAATTTTATTTTCGACCACTGCCCCCCCCCCGACTGACCCTTCAAACGGCAAAGTCTAACCACAGCCGTCGTTAGTCGTCACCGCAGAGGGGGGGTAGCTCCAGATGAAGCCCCCCCTACAGCGCCCTGGTCCAGAGAAAAAAGTGATAAACTGGAAGCTTTCGGTATTCCTCACCTCCTAGCGTCATGACTTTCCCAGCAGAGGCTACAGCAGCTTCAGTTCTCGCCTCCTGACTGGCTTGATCCATCCCCTCCATAGTGCCTTCGTGGCCGTCCGTAGTCGTCACCGCAGAGGGGGGGGGTAGCTCCAGATGAAGCCCCCCCTACAGCGCCCTGGTCCTCTGAAAGTAAGTGTAAACAGATTTAGCTACAGGCTTCTCCTGTTTTCGGTATCCTTCCCCTGCTAGCGTCATGACTTTCCCAGCAGAGCCTATAGCGGGGTCAGCCCCCGCCTCCTGACTGTCTTGATCCATTCCATCAACAGTGCTCTCGTGACCGTCGTTAGTCGTCACCGCAGAGGGGGGGTTAGCTCCTGACGAAGCGCCCCTTGCAGCGCCCTGGTCCAGAGAAAAAAATGATAAACTAGAATCTTTCGGTATTGCTCACCTGCTAGCGTCATGACTTTCCCAGCAGAGGCTACAGCAGCTTCAGTTCGCGCCCCCTGACTGTCTTGATCCATCCCCTCAATAGTGCCTTCGTGGCCGTCCTTAGTCGTCACCGCAGAGGGGGGGGTAGCTCCAGATGAAACGCCCCCTACAGCGCCCTGGTCCTCTGAAAGTAAGTGTAAACAGATTTAGCTACAAGCGATAACTGAGAGCAGTAGAAAGAAAGCTACACACATATACTGTATATATAGTCACACACAGAAAGCCAGCCATAGACAAAAAATGGCTCTTTTATTCTGCGGAGTATTTTTGAACTCGCTTAGGGCTTTGGAACCAGCCCACGGATACGGGGGAGAGCTGGGCACGTTAGGGGTGTCTACAGCAAAGGGGGGGGGGACTGAAAGTAAGGGGGGTCCGGATGGATGTCCATCTCAGCCTCTGGGTTTTGTTTAAAACAAACACGGTTGTGAAAATGAAACGACGTTAAAAAAATAGACACACATCGTCCTACAATTGTCAAACTATACCTTTCTCTGACGAATTACAACCAATAACCAGAGGGGAGAACGCGCTCACAGCTCTCTCCCTGACAGTTTGGATCATCTCCTCCAAACAATCGCTGTCCGCCACTTGACTGTATCTTACACGTTTCACTCTTTTTCGGAAACTGTACCCCTTGCATTTCGGTTGAATGTCTGACAGGTCCTGGACTTCTTTACCGCTTTCGTTACTCTCGCTGGAAATAGCAGCCCCCCCGTCTATTGACTGTCGTCTTTTCCGGGAGCACAGGCCGCTAGGGCCAGTGACGGGGGCGGAGGCGGATGTGCTAGCAGCCGCGCCATCTGCTGGCTGTCGTGTGTTACGGGAGCCCAAACCGCTGGGGCCAGGGAAGGAATCGCTTTCGTTGGACCCTTCCCCGCCTTCCGTTTGCACTAGATTGCTTGGAGAGACGTCACCCGGGTTGTCTGAACTTGTACACTTTCTGGATCCTAAACCAAAGCAAACATTGATTTCGTAATAACCTAAGAGAAATTCTTGACTAATTTTTATAAAGCATCCGACCTTTAATACTTTATGTCACGAATGAATACCATAAGTTAATGCCTGCAACAATCCATAGTTAATTTTATGATACAATTTACTCTATTGGTTGTACTTTTGGATCTTGGTCCAGGCCTCCTCGTTTTTCTACGTCTTTCGTTCTCCTCCGCCCGCAGTATGCTAATCATCTCTTGCTTCGTTAGCACTAAAACAGTGGGAGTAAGAAGTGTACTAAATCTAAAAAATAGTATAAAAAGTATATACACCAAAGCACTATGTACATAAACGACATCAACAAACCGGGGGAGGGGCCAATATAAATTTAACCACGCTGGCCTGTTGACATAAACATACAAAGATGTCAAATAAAAACTGAGTACGAACCTATATCTGTATAGCCAAGCAAGGCCGCTGAGAAGTTAATCAAAGTTTGTGATTTGTGTGAAGTACGTCCGGCCACTACAACGTTCTCGTAACCCGGTTCTTGTCGGCGAATGCGCTGCAAAATTTCACGCATCAAATCAGGAGTGCAGCCTGGGTAATTTTGAAACTCTCTGAGATTCCATCGATTCGTTTTTGTGGATACACCTAAACATAGATTTTCGTCATACAATAACAATGACAAAGATAAGCTGTTGTTTTATTATATTTATTTGCCTAACTAACAGATCGCTTTTCCACACTGAGCCACGGTGTTTCCAAATCCATTTCCGCGTCCACAGATATTTTCCCCCCGTACATATATATATATCTATTTTAAACCAAAACAGAAAAGAGAGCCCGCCCGCCCCACTGTCCATCTGCGTTATTCTTAGCGTTTCCATATTCATTTTCGCGTGCACAGAGATCCTCCCTGCCTATATTTAAATCCAGGAGAGAGGGGGGGGGGACGTATCAGAAAACCCTTGTAGGTTGCGACGACCCGTCTTACACTCTAACCATCTGCGTTGTTCTCAGTGTTTTCATATCCATTTCCGCGCCCACAGACATTCTTTCCCCGTCTGTATTTAAAACTGAAAGAGAAAAGGGAGTGGGCCGTATGAGAAATCGCCCCTGAACTTACGCTTTGATCCGCGACGTTTTTTACACGTATTCAGCTCCGCGTCCACAGATATTTTCCCCCCGTACATATATATATATCTATTTTAAACCAAAACAGAAAAGAGAGCCCCCCCGCCCCACTGTCCATCTGCGTTATTCTTAGCGTTTCCATATTCATTTTCGCGTGCACAGAGATCCTCCCCGCCTATATTTAAATCCAGGAGAGAGGGGGGAGACGTATCAGAAAACCCTTGTAGGTTGCGACGACCCGTCTTACACTCTAACCATCTGCGTTGTTCTCAGTGTTTTCATATCCATTTCCGCGCCCACAGACATTCTTTCCCCGTCTGTATTTAAAACTGAAAGAGAAAAGGGAGTGGGCCGTATGAGAAATCGCCCCTGAACTTACGCTTTGATCCGCGACGTTTTTTACACGTATTCAGCTGTTTCCGTGTTAGCGGAGTAAGCAGAATCTGCGCTGCTTTCAGTGTTTCCAATTCCATTTCCGCGTCCACAGATATTCTTTCCCCATCTATATTTTCAAAGATCCGACCGTCAGACACAGCATCAGCTCCAGTTTCCACGACTGCTGAGACAGTGTCCACCATCTCAACTAACAATCTCGACACCGCCACCTTTACCTGCGTGTCCGTTTCCTTATGCATTCTGAAAGTTTAAATTAACTAGACATAACACATACAAACAAAGTATGGGAAAGGATGTCACCGGACGAGTCTTCAGGTCTCCTTGTCAGTAATTCTTCCGCCGCCCCGCCTGTACACCTACAGAAAACCACATCTCAGGGGGGGAGGGAGACGTGATTTATCGTCTAATTTCAAAAATTTATTCCTTTTTGTGTGCGACAGGCGCTGAAACCCATAGATGTGTAAGGGGGGGGGGAGGGGGCGACCCCCCCCCACCGCCAAATTGACAAATTTTCGCGCCCTCCCCCCAGATTTTCCAGACTTTAGCTAGCCCTCCCCCCCAATTTTTGGCCAAAAAGTGGCCAAATATGGCAAAAAAAATCGAAAATTAAGGGGTTTTTTGGGTAATTTGGCGGACCCCCCCACCCTCCGTCGGATCCCCCCCCCCCCGATTTTTTGCCCAACCACACCTATGCTGAAACCCTCCTCGCGCGACGCTTATTCGGAGAAAAACATAACTTTGAGGGGGGGGAGGCTCTCCGGTACAGGTACAGAACAACACATCTCAGGGGGGGGGTCAACCGCCCCAACACCCCCCGCCGCCCAGAGTGTACACCTACAGAAAAACACATCTTAGGGCGGGAGACGTGTGATTTTGCCGCCGCCACGCGTGTGTTACGTTTTTACAAAATTTTCCTCCCCCCCCCCTACGTGATTTATAGTCACGTTTTTAGAAAATTTTTCCTTCACTTCCCCCCCCCCTTGGGGGGGGGGCGGCCTGGGGAAGAGACGTAATTTACATTCTACTTTAAAGTTTCAGATACGGGCAACTTTGAGGGGGGGGGCCCTCCGGTAGAGCTACAGAACAACACATCTCAGGGGGGGGGTTTCAACCGCCCCAACACCGCCCCCCGCCCAGAGTGTGCACCTACAGAAAAACACATCTTAGGGCCGGAGACGTGTGATTTTGCCGCCCCCACGCTTGAGTTACGTTTTTAGAAAATTTTCCTTCCCCCCCCCCCCCTTACGTAATTTATAGTCACGTTTTTAGAAAATTTTCCTTCACTTCCCCCCCCCTTAGGGGGGGGGGCGGGGGGGCCTGGGGGTAGAGACGTAATTTACATTCTACTTTAAATTTTCAGATACGGGCGTAAACACATCCTCCCCCACCTCCCCCGGTACACGTACAGAAAAATACATCTTAAGCGGGGGGGGGGGGAGACGTAGAAGCGTGAATTACGTTTTTAGAAAATTTTCCTTCACTTTTCCCCCTCCTTTTGGGGGGGGGGGGGAAGGGGAGACACATAATTTACATCATCCGCTCGCTACAGAACAACACACCACAGGGGGGGGGGGGGGTTACAAGCGCCCCAACACCCCCCCCGCCCAGAGTGTGCACCTACAGAAAAACACATCTTAGGGCCGGAGACGTGTGATTTTGCCGCCCCCACGCTTGAGTTACGTTTTTAGAACATTTTCCTTCCCCCCCCCTTACGTGATTTATAGTCACGTTTTTAGAAAATTTTCCTTCACTTTCCCCCCCCCCCTTAGGGGGGGGCGGGGGGGCCTGGGGGAGAGACGTAATTTACATTCTACTTTAAAGTTTCAGATACGGGCGTAAACACATCCTTCCCCCCCTCCCCCGGTACACCTACAGAAAAATACATCCTTAGGGGGGGGGGAGACGTAGAAGCGTGAATTACGTTTTTAGAAAATTTTCCTTCACTTTTCCCCCTCCTTTAGGGGGGGGGGGAGGGGAGAGACATAATTTACATCATCCGCTCGCTCCGGGGGGGGGGCGTGTGATTTTCTCCCCCCCCACGCGTGAGTTACGTTTTTAGAAAATTTTCCACCGCAACATCCCAACACCCCCCCCCCCGGAGTGTGCACGCGTGAGTTACGTTTTTAGAAAATTTTCCTTCACTATTCTCCTCCTTTAGGGGGGGGGGGATGGGGGAGAGACATAATTTACATTCTAGTTTATAATCACCCTAAAACCACCCCCAACACCCCCCCCCAGAGTGTACACCTACAGAAAAACACATCTTAGGGGGGGGGACGTGTGTGTTCCCCCCCTCGTCGTGTGACTCCCCCCCCCCGAGAAGCAAGAGACAGAGGCAGAGAGAGATATTGCGAAACACGGGGGGGGGTGGTTTCTGTGTTTTTATAAGGGCGTAGAGACATCCGCTCGCTCCCCCCTCCCCGGTACACCTACAGAAGAAGACATGTTAGATGGGGAGGAGTCATTTTGTGGGGGACGCGCAAAAACAGAAAAACACATCTTAGTGGGGGAGAGACGTGGGAGCATCCATAGTGTTTGATGGCGTACGGACATCCATAGTGTTTTGAGCGTATCGGTAGCTAACATATACACAATAGAGAGTTTTAACTTTTAGTCTTTGCCACATCTCATGCCATTTTCGTTAATTAAAAACAATCGTTAATCTTTACTGAACGAGAAATATTAGTGGAACTTTACAGAAGCCTTTTTCTAACAATTCTCCCGCTGCTTATCACAAAAACATATCTCCGCCCCACCTTTTGTGTTAATTACTTTAGAAAGAACTCTCCTTTCCGTAAAGAGAAGAGCAGGGAACAAAACAGGATTAGCTTTTTAAATTTTACGAACATTTACTCAGCCGGTATAGGCGACAAGTAAAACAAGAACAACTTAATGAAAAATCGATAAGCTTATACTAAACCTGCTTACTAAGCCTTCACTCTCTATCGTCATATACAAAAACCTGTCATTTTCGTACATACAAGGGCAGCTAAAAAGTAATAAAAAACAAATAGTAGCCTCTCTGATTTAACAAAAACCGTAAATGTCGACATAAATTTGTGTTAGTAGAGCTCGCATTAGCGATATCGTGTCGTGTTAACACGTCCTTTCTTTTTCACTGCAGATGTGTCACACCAAACGTACAACGTATTTGCAGGTGTGCCACATGAAACGCTCAGGCAAAGTTCCAATCTCAATGTACCTTTAAAGTACTGAACTACGTCTTAATAAGTCAATCAATCAATCAATCAGTCAGTCAATCAGTGAATCTGACTATCTGTTTCTTCGATTAGCACTGGTTGCCAAAAATCATAGGATCTGTAGGCTCCGAAGAATCTCCATCAGGTTCCAGGGAATCGGAATCCGCGCGGCAAGAATCCGGGAGGACGTGATCTCGGCGAACCTGAATCAAATGGGTTAAAACCCATTAATACAGGATACAAGAGCGGGAATCAAACCCAGCAACTATTACTCACTTTTACGGCTTTCAGAGTTTAAACTCACAAATTAGTAGAATCTGTTTTGAGTTTTGCTTGAAACAACCAAAAGAGAACCGTTTTTTGTATAAGATAGTTTAGATTTAGCGCAGATAAGCAATTTTTTGAAATTAAACGAATATAGCTTTTTGGGCGATTTCCTGCATTGTGCTGCAGGAAATCGCCATCTTGGTACAGTTCCTCGACTGATATTCGGTTTGAGCACGATTATGCCTGGGACGCACGTTTTTATTAAGCTATGACATGCCTGGGCAGGAAAGCACCGGTTTCCCGCATGAGGTTGTCTGTATGATCAAATACATAATTACTGCGTAGAGGTATACTTTTTCTTGCTCATTAAAAGACGGTTTATTGCTATTTCTGTATTATTGTTACTTAACTAACTGGTATTTGTATTTCTAGGAATTATTCTAACACTTACGTACAGACATTAATATTATGTGCCATTTGTGCCAATTCATTGCTTGCCTGTGCTGTTATGCAGTTATGGTTTGACGTTAATTACTAGATTTTGCCAATTACCAACACATGCTGCCATTTGAGTAGCCTAAGGCTGAGTATCTTCAAGTTTTAGTATTCCGTTGGTTACAACAATGTAGACTTGTACGAAATAGCAATTAAGCTTGAACGTGTCGGAAACTTTTAAACTATGCATCTGACAGCATGGTTTGATCAGAAATGACACAATGTTGACGAATAGATACTTAAATAAGCTGAATAACCTGTTTACAACTGAACTGTAGCTAAATATTAATATCTTACGTGACTTCGAGAAGGTGTACGGCTAAACAACATCTATTTATTGAGAATAAGTCAATACGTAGTCCCACTTTGCGATTCGTCCGCTCCTTTGAGTACAAGGCTACTTACGCGGACGAATCGGGGACCATTGTGCAATACTGACCTGTTCCGGGGTCCGGGGCTCTGATCTCCTACCTAATTTTCATATCACGATTCTAGAATGGCTAATACTCAATTACACCTGTTACTAGTCTCAATTACTGGATCGGCATATACTTAATTATAGATGTATCTGTATAAGTTTCCTGCTTAATATAGGAGTTTCGCACCATCTCCACAACATTGACTCCATGCACCTGATGGAAGTTCAGTTGTGACTTGGTATGACAGGTTCCAGAGTTATTTGTACGACTATATTAAGTTTACATACAACTACGTAAGATTCAGGGTGCATCGTCTTACCATATTGTTTGCATCATATTACAGTTTGGTTCAAATAACAATCTATGCGCTAGACAGGGGTTTTATACTAGATTCTTTGAATTGCTGTTATTGCTGCAATCGTATTTCTCCAATGCTACATAGTGCTTACTGTTGATGTCTCGGGCGTTATGACCCCTGGTTCACGAAGGGGGTTCCGATGGGAGTCTAGACTACAAAATCAGGCATTCGCTCTTTAGTAATATGGATTCGGAAATTCGCTTCACAATCACACAGTCATACTCTATCGTTGCATAACTTTAAGCACTCATTCGATTACTATATAGACTTGTTCCCCAATCACAAACTGTAGACGCTCAATTGATGATTATGCAGACTTGCTCAAGAAGTATGCAAAATGCTCATTCGGCAACTTCACAAGCTGCCGAATAATAACTTCACAAATAATAATGCAATTTAACCATGCATTTTTCAATTAGGTGACTGATTCTGCAACTGTATGATTTTAAGCATTTATTCAGCAATTATCCAAACTTATTCTGCAATCACACATTTTGGACATTTATTCGACACTTATACAACTCCATTCTACAATTATACAACTTTTAAACACTCGCTCAGCGTTTGGTTGGAATCATACCTCAGTCGTTCACTTTAACACCTATTACCAGTTACACAGACTCACCCAATAGTCATACGATTTCACACACCTGTTTGATGCTTATACGAGTTTAGATCTTAGTTCCGTTAAAGCATTTGTACAACGCACTCAAACACGCATTCACACAAACTTACACGCATACATAAATTCATCATCCAACTAATAATTAAGTATAAACTAATCTATATTATTACTAGCTACTTTTGACTACGTGCATGTTTTGGCTTTGGGCCATTCTAACTTTGAACGTTAAAGCTTTTGTTAATTTGTTATATTTTTTCGTGATTAGCGGCGAAGAAGCTTGATGAACTTTGGAAATTTAGAAAGTTTCCAGTTTCCCGAAAGCCAGTGAGTAATAATTGCGTGGCAATTATTACTAAAAACATATTGCTAAGGACAGCTATACTAATTAACATTTAATTAGGGAAAGCTTCCCCGTTAAATTCTTGATTGATTATTGCTAAAACATCGCTCACTTTTGACCTATTAATTATAAAATGCCGACCTAACGTTAACATAGTATACAAACACAATACAGTGGATTTTGAATGAATTATGCCATGGATTTGAATAAAATGGCCGGCAACTCCTGGTTGCCGGCTGTGGGGAAATAATTCTTATCTATCTCAAAAAACATCTCAGGGTCGTTACCAAGGGACCCTCTAGCCCACTCAAAAATGGGAGGTCCCACTCAATTCCCAATCATTCTACTAAAAACAGAACTGGCCACATTGGCCCTAATAAAAATAATTAAGATTTTTGAAAATGGGGGCAAAGGCCAACAAGTCTGATAATACGAGAGTTCCGTGTCTAGTCGTTTTTCGATTATAAAAACAAAAAAATGGGGCCCGGAGGCCAAAAACACATAATATAAAAAAATACGGGCCGGAGGCCACAATAAAGAAAAATTCCCTATATTTTTATCCTCAATTTGCAATTTTGAGCCGGGTGTAACAAAACCCATATGGCTCCTCAAGTTGGAGTGTTCGTGTGTGAATTCACAACCCTTTTCTGGCCTGTGGGCCAGAAAAGTCCTAGCGTCCTAAAGGGGGACGTGTATTGCTGTACTCCCGTACCACACCTGTGGTCCGAGAAACAATACACGCCGGGGGAGAAGGGAGAACAAAGCGACTGCTTTCAGCCGCTGCTAAACGAACACTGACTGGATTTGAAGTTTTAGAGTTCGAGCTGACAGCTCACTGACAGCTCGCTGACAGCTCGAGTCGAAAAGAGTTCCAAATGTTTCTCTAAATTTTGTGTGTAAGCTTCTAAAAGTTTCTAGAAACTTCTAGAAGCTTCCTATCTCTATCATAGGCCAGTCAGGATCGGCCAGCCAGAGGGAACGAAAATTAATGATAATGGGGGAAATATTACCTCCAGCTGTCCCATTTTTTATTAATTTTGGGTGCAGAAAAATTTGGCCGAACTTTGCGAAACTTTGTTTAACATATAAACATAACCAACGGGGTACTTTGGCGAATTTGGACTTCGATCTTCGTGAAACGCGCGAATTATGTAATTTTCTGGCATTTTATACTTGACCTACAACATTTTACATACTTAACCACTTATGTCTAATTAATTTTCTTTTTGTTTTGATTAACAAGGAAGGCAATCGGCCCCCTTTTGACTCAAATAAGAGGTGTAAAAGTGTATACCAAGTCTTTCTTGAAGAGGTGAAACCTTTCCTCCTCTGCAGCCAGCCTTGTTCTCAACAGAAGTTCACGTGAGGACGACTTCTGCTACGTAGAAATTGGAAAGATACTACGTAGAAATTGGAATGAAAACAACGACGCACCTGGCCATTGTAGTCTGGGAGGTAGACAGCCTCCCAAGCAACAAAAGGAAAAGTACTACCTAAGTCAAAGGTTGTAAAACACTCCTTTTGAAGAATTAGATTACGAAACAAGAAGTAATTTTCCAAAGACATTTTTGCCTGTAACTTTCTCAGTATTGGGAGTTGAAAAGTGGGGTTTGGATTTTTGTAATCAGGAGAAATTTGCCTTTCATATAGGCCCAAGTTACATATCCATGAAAAATTTAATCCTTACGTAATAATCAGCGAATTACAAAATATTACATCAGTAAATATCAGTTAATACTTCATAAGACCATTCAGACTTATTAGGTCACTTACAAACTCTAATCAACACATTTTATGTTCCATAACTACTGCTTACCGCAGATTCCTTACGTATGCTATTATTATATAGTTAGCTGACGAACCATCTTCTAAGAGTTGTTAGTAATGATTGGAAACTAATTAAAACACACAACTGGGGAAGGAAACTCTCATGCTCCTTAGAATAGGGATTTTTACTTTCTACTGGAATAATTCGTACGTGTCAAAATTCTTACTGGCCAAACTATGCTGCCTAATCCGAATTATCTTTTAGAAGGGGAGAGTAATAACCGCACCTGGGTCATTAAGGAAAGAACACCAGCTCTTTCTTAGGGGATCTCCAGAAATTCCCAGTATTCTTTTCCATTTTGACCATGGAGTTTTCTCAGCTTTCAATAACTTGATTCTGTTCTATCTTAGTCAAGTTGAGTTTTCCGTTTCACAAATTAAGTCAGACTATGACGTTTTTGTTCACCAATTGATACTCAAATTGGGCTGGCAACTCTGATATTAATATACAGATTTATACATAAACAATTATAGCTTGGACTTCTATCATTAGAACAAGGACATAGAAAACCAGACTTTATGATTGGGTTTATTCTGCTTCTTAAATCTTCTTTTGATGACGATCGAAAGATCTTCGATGATAGATCTTCGATCATCTTCGAAAGATGATGATCGAAGGATAACCATTTTTGACCCATTTTAACACAAACTCTTGTTTATTCCATTACATATGTGCCCAAAAGGAATCATCACCTTAAGCGCTAAAATATGGTAGTTGCTCCGATTGCTGCCTTCCAGCTAACATGATTGCATGACAAAGTTGGGAGAAGTAGGCAAAACCGAGGTTGCGCACACATTTTAGCTAATTTCCCCATAACACGATCTGATTTTATAATAACCATAGAAAGTTAGCCATCTATTCGATAGAAGTATCGAATTGTGTAACCAATGTCTCACAAAAAATTCCCTTTGTGACGTCGGTGGCCCACTGTAAGCTCAGTAACTTCAAATTCACCTTTACTGATACAGAATACAGACCATAATCATCCAATCAATAGCATAGTAGCAACCCTAAATCAAATGGGTTAAAACCTTACGCATGCACATTGGGGCGAGCAAACCCGCCCAAGGGTCCCCCCAGGTAAACAAAAAGTTGTCGAATTCCCCATTTTTCAAAATTCCCACTTTTCGAATTCTACAATTTGTGCATGCGTTACGTTTTAACCCAACGTTTAGAGAGAATGTCTGCCAGCTTGTAGTTAAACGAAGTATAGGAATAGTCAATTTATATGGAGTTGAATTTGCACCGTAGAATTTCTCAAGTTGAAGGCCAAAGCTGGAATTTTCAGTGTAATTCAATGTACGTTGAAACTAGAAAGGGAAACAATTTCTGTGAAATCTGCCTATAGTTTTCGAAGTAAACAAGGATTACAGAGAAGGGGGGCAAGAATGTAACAGCAATGTGACAACAATGCCCGCAGAAACAAGTTGACGTCCCGGCAACTAAAAGAAAAGGCAACAAGGGAAAACAAGCAAAGAATTGTAACTGGCAATAACAAATAATACTTGAGACAAAGAACATAACAAAGAAACAGTTGTACAGTAGGACATCATCCAGGATTAGGCAAAAAGACAACTACAGATCTGTATGCAAATGTAAAAACGGGTGCTTGTTAGCATCCGTGCCCAGATTATAAGCAAAGCAATAGGTTAGCAAGTGAGCAAGCTGTTGTTTGCCAGCAATAGACAAGTGTAATCCGTCGCTACCGAAGAAAGCTGCATCATAAAACATAGGAGTGAGGTCACAAATTTGTATATTGTGGGGCAGCAAGCTACTCCTTCGCTCCTCAAGCAGCTTTTCCCGAAAGTTTTCGATAGATTTGTCGACACGATAATTCACGTCGATTCAGGACCGATAATACTGCTCTATTCAGATGTTTATTAGTGGTTGCGGGTTGCCCGCCAACCTCCTCTGGGTCGACGTCTTCTACCTCTAAGTTGAGGTCCACTCGCCTTACTGGGGTAATGGCTGCTCTCAGCTGTTCTTCCAAGTCGGAGTTGCCCAGCTCATTTACAATATCCGCTGAAGTCACTTCAGCGAATATCGCATTTGCAGGCGTATTTTCCCGGGTCGCTGGTTCTTGTACGGCAGAAGTATCATCTGCCTGCGCGGTCACGGGTTCATCCTCGATTGGTGTACTGTCTAAAACAATGATCTCGTTCGGGTCATTCAGTCGGACTCCTCGTCTACCTTTCGGGGTTGAGGAGGGTCCTCCGACCAGATTGGTAGGTCAGGTTCACGAAAAGTTCCTTTTTGTTGGGGCTCTATGGTACGTTCATAATCTTTCTGTACGAATTCGGCCAAAAGTTGTTCAAAATTCTGAGTAGACTGGCTTACCTGGTCCGTTACGGACATTACGTTAACAGCCAGCTGCTGAATCTGTTCGCCGATGGACTGAGCGACCACGTGCGCTTGTTGGGCAGCTTGATTAACCGCTGCCCAACCCTGTCGAATTATTGCATACTCCGGGGTTTCTAGCAGGGCGAACCTGTTACGGGTAGGTATACCAGATTGCTCCGACACTTTCGGACGCTTCGTCCCTTTTTCCACCTGTTCCCATTCACCCTGAGTATCCTTGCGTAATTTCAAAGGTGTTACTGGAGTAGCTCCAGACCTATGAACTTCAACTGGTGCTAACGTGAGGCCCGAGGTACCCGATTCATCATCCGACACGTCCGTTTCCGTTAGCTCTCTCCGACTAGGGTTGTTCGCTGTTGACCAAGGTTTCAAAGAACTCGGCCGCTTGGGAGGAGACGCCCCAGTAACCACAATACTGGGCGGTTTCTTCGTAAAGGTGGGAATTTCCGGCACTACTTGCGTGGTAACCGCTAGATCTGACGTTGGGGTCTCCCCCAGTGCTTACTGCTGAAAGCCCAGTACCCGAAGGTTGGTTTTCCCCAGGGCTTTTAGCTTGCTCCCCATTTACAGGGGCCTGGTTTTCCCCAGGGCTTTTGCGATGAGTCCCAGCTCCCAACTGAGGCTCTGTCCGAGTTGGCGTCCATTGTTGTAAAGGGCGAATAACCTCGATAGGGTCCGTCTGTACCTCCTTCGAGGTAGATGTTTTCCTTTGTCTCCGGGTTGCGCCCGCGCCAGGTTGCCTAGCACGAGTCTGCGCCGCCATTGCTGCGGAATTTTCCTGCCACTTCATGGCTTTGCGTACTGTAGTAAGCATATTCCATTCAGTACCAGGTGCCCGTTTCCACCGCCTATTATACGGGACTGGGCGTTGGGAGGCCCCTCCGTCGCCGAAAGGTTTCACTTCCTTACGCCAGCGGTTCCAGTATTTATATGGCCGAAGGTTGCCTTCGCCATCATAGACTACATCACCTCCATCCGGGAACCCGCCGTTTGCAAGGACCACTTCCTCTTCGGGGAACCATTCGGCCCGCCTGCGCACCTGTTTACATGTTTTACACGGGCATTTCTAGGGATTCACATCCTGGTTCGTGTCTGTATTCAAGTATAGACACACAGGTTCTTGAGGTTGTGGGGGAAGGGGGTCGCCTCCTTCACCCTCACTTTCCGAGTCACTACTCCATAGACCTCCATGGTTCCAATAAGGCTCCTTATCGGACTTATTAGTAAGGTTAGAATTAGTAACAACAACAGCTTGGACCGCACAGACCATTTCACCAGACGGTTTTGTCGGTGCGGGACACGGGGCCAGGTCTACTGCCCGTGCCCCGCATTCTCGTTTCCCGTTTCCGGGAAACCTTCATACCGCCGTGGACCTACATAACCCCGGCTAATAGAGCGGGGTCTAACTGGTTGTTGTCGTTGATTCCTTTGGTCCAGCTGGCCTTGTTGCCGTTGCGGCTCCTGTTGGTTACGCTGGTCCTGATTCCTTTGCCCTTGGTTCCGCTGGTTCTGGTCGTAGCGACTCCGGGCAGGGGGGTCACCCTCCTGTCCTCTGTTCCGGTATTGTGTATGAGTATTACCCCTTGCTTCATGCTGGCCCTGATCATTCTGATTCAGGTATTGCAGGTAATCCGGGCACTGTTGTTGCCTATGCCCGACCAGGCCGCAGTACCAACACCTGCCCATGGGCTGACGTGGTGGTGGACGTTCGTCGTTACGTTGATAACCCTGGTTACGATTCTGGTTCTGATTCTGGCTCTGCTGTTGAGGCCGCTGCGGGTCCTGCTGGGGTCTCCCCTGCGTAGCATTATAACATTGGGCGCCCTGACTTTGGGCACTAAAGACCATAACAGCTTGTTCCTTATCCAGTTCAACCTGTACTGACTCCACGATATGGAGAGCCCGAGTTATCAAATCGTTCTCCCGCACATGGGGCCAGAATTGAATGTCGGCCAGTGGGGCCGCCATTCTAGATCGCAAGTCCGATTTCAGGCCTCTTTTGAACTGAGCCACCACCTTCTTTTCTCGGTCGAAGCCAGGTTCGAAAGGAAAGGCTTGCACCGCTAGCAAGCGCAGCGCTGCCATATAGTCGTGTGGCTTTTCCTGAGGTTCCTGCATCCGACTATAGAATTGCTCTGCGTACTGTTCCGTAGTAACGGGCAAGGGTTCATACAGCTGCCGGATCCTAGTCACTAGGTCCTCGAAGGTGTCAGGTGGGCATGGAGTCATAGACTCTTTGACCTTATCATCAAGTAAGGTCCACAGGATTCGGTACTTCATGCTTGCAGGAACATCATGAACCTTTACTGTGGTTTCAAAATTCGCCAACCAACTCGTAAACTTGATGTTACTCTGCGAACCTTGAAAGGGTTTAACCCCCTTAAAGCCCTTCAGATATTCACCCAGGTGTTTAAAACTCTCATATGAAGATGGTTCTCGCTGTTCGGAAGGACGTGGTCGTTGCGACCGCTCTCGCCGAGAGTCAGGATAATCCCGGTCACGCGAGTAATGTCTAGGGCTAGGCGTCCTACGTACTGGGGATGGAGACGGATAACCCCGTGATGGAGTTCTAGACCGCCGCGTATTGTCCCGACGCCGGCGGGGTTGCGCCACCGGCGATCCTCTCACCTGATCGTCAGATGAATCCAGATCTACCAGTGGTGGGACCCTCTGCTGGCTCCCTCTGCGGCTACGGACCGGCTCTGGACTCGACTGCCGGGCTGGCTGGGACTGCCCCATTTGAAACGGGGGTGCCCCTGCATCCGGGTCCATGCTTGGATTGGGCCACATACGCAAAAGCTCCATACAGACTCGAGGGAAATTCTGTTCGAGTGCCTCCCATGTTTCTCGCGGAATTTCTGCTATCCATGCTGTAAGCAGACCTCTGATTACACTATATTCCTGTTCGGTCAGGCCTCTCACCCGAAAGAGGCCAGCAGTATCTGGCGTTTGAGGCCGGTGTCGGACCGGTACAGTGGGCTGGTCCCGTAGCGGGACCACCCACGCATCCATGGGTCCGCGCACTTTCTGTTTCCTATCCGGTTCTGGTTCTGGATCACCACTGTCCGGCCGTTGGCTACTGCTAGCCCGTTTCGGGCGCTTTGACCGTGTAAGGTCGATATGCGCTGTAGATCGGAAACGTGGGCCTGAAGCCGCTGCTGGCTCACTAGGGCCTGCTAACCCCGGCTGCCGCGAGTCCCCTTTCCCCTCTTGCCGTCGAGGCATAGAGCGGGCAAGCGGAGGGAATGGTCTCGTTCCTGGTTGCCTACGTATGATAGAGCTATCCGACCCCAATCTTGGTCGCTGTCGGAAAAGGTTCAATTCTAGCTGATTGATAAAAGCTGTTAAATCTGAAACATCAGACATACCTGGCACTGGTTCTGCTAGCGGTTCCCTATCGGTCTCTCTGTTCCGGAGAGTAGAATCAATCCGGGCTAGCTTAAGGCGCAGGAATTCCAATTGATCTCGGACACTCGCTTGCTCGTCCCATTCGTCTTCAATGAATTCCCCCTGATCAGTAGGTGACAGGAACTCATCGGTCTTTTGAGATGTCTCGTCCTCTTGTGGGTCATCCTGACCCTGGTCTGATTCTTGGGGTAATTCCTCCTTCTTAGAGGCTTTATTTTTAGCCGAATCCGATCGCAGGAATGGTCTACTAGACGCAGCGCCCGTAGAAACTTGGCCAGCAGACGCCTGGCTTGCCGAGGATTGGCTAGAGGAATTTTTGCTCAGAGCCGATGGAGGAAACAACCGCCCAAACCCATCTGCGTTCAAGGGTCGGTTGTCCATCGCGTCACTCGAGGTAGCCGTATCGGCCGGCTTGGTAGAAGCCTTCATTGTTTTCACAGGTGAATGTTGGACAGACATTTAGATAGGATTCGAGGAAGAATTACACAAAATATAGAATCGACAATTAAACACGTGCAATTGGTTAAAATAGCCAATCGAGTTAAAACAGGACACTTAAAAGAACAACTAAATGACTTACACAAGAAAAATACCAGGAGATCAAATCTGAGAAGTCACAAAACAAATACACTACTATAATGACAAAAGCGGGAAAACAAGAATACAACAATAAACTAGAACGAATGAGGAGCAATAAAAGAAAAAGGTCGAAGACTGGCAGCCTAATGTAAAGTTGGAAGTGTATGGGCAACCAAACTTTACGGGTGGAAACTGTGCGCGTATGGAAACGACGAACCTGGAGGAGACTTATGTTCCAGTCGACCTGGGCAGGATCTCGCCAAGAAATAAATTAAGCCTAACAAACCTTTAAAAGGGCTGACTAAGTGGACAAATAAATGCCTAACTATCTTAATCTCAGACGAAACTTTGAATAAAATTAAATACACGCTCAGTAAATAATTAAACTACCTCAGTCTGGTATTAGGTCAGAGCCTTACCTACTGACTATACAGTTCTAATAAAACCTAAACTAAATACTCCCTAACGGCTCAGTAACTGAGACCGCATTTAATACAAATATAAAGAAACGGAGGGAGCGACTCCCGAAATATTACAGGTCAAATTTAAGGAAAGATAAATTCATCACAGAAGCACAGAATTAGGGCGTTCAGACAATAAGAGAATTTAGCAAGACAAGAAATTATCACATGTACATTCATAAACTAAATTACTCAATATAGATTCACCCCCAAATACAATAAACCCACTCCTAAATAATGTCTCAACAATATTTCCCTAAGCCGTCGCGGCTGACAACAGTATAAAGTATAACATTCTAAAACTTTTCCTAAAAGTAAAGCACAATATTAATTATTAAATAGAAATAAAACAAAGCATAAATATAAACCACTAATAAATTTTGATTAGACTCTCAAGGTCGCCTCGGAGTCTAGACACCGCTATCTAAACACAAGAACTTACAATTACCCAGCAATGAAAATCCAATTAAGGGAAAGATGCACAGCTAATAGGTCAGGGGAGCAATTAGAAAGTACACGGCCGCACGCGCAAAAGAAAAAGATAAGACTGACTAGTTTTTGAAAAGGATGCTGAGAGAGAGACTTGGTGAATTTTGATTGGTCGAAAGTGTTGACATAGAAGGGGAAACTTCTAGGCCTTTCTAGAAGAAAGGCAGACAGCGCCACCTAGCCAGACAGACATCAGACAAACAACTAAAATCAGACATCCCCCAGACAAACAAAAACTAGTCCAACACACATGCCTAAAATACACATACGTTACACCATCACAAACACACATATACATAAACATATGCACTTTACTAAAACCCACCCTATAGGGGAAAGACGCAACGTCTCCCCATTACAACACAATATCTTTATGTTTTAGAAATACTTTGACAACAGTTTATTTCCTGTATATACCTGATTTTTTCGACAACCTTTGAATATTCCATTTTCGCTAAATTTGGAAAAATGAATTTATCTGGCGACAACATTACGTTCCCTGAAAAGAAAATTATTTCTGAAATTATTGTCTATATGCTGCAAATACCCATGGCTTTGTCTACTGTTTGTATATGTCTGCTGGGTGTTTTAGCCATTATCAGAAATAAGTCACTGCCCTATGAAAAAGGAATGCTGATATTTGCAGGTGGGTTTGTGCTGCTGTTTGTTCTATTGCGCTGTGCTGGCAGCCAAGCTACCAAGCATTTTGTGAAGCAATTTTGTCATTTTTGTGAGTTGCCTTATGGTACTTCTAGGAATCCCTTAAAATTGACTTTATACAATATGTCGCGAACCGAGGTTTGAAATTAAACTCTAAGTTGAAAGGCAGTCCGTATACGAAAATGATTCACTTATGTAGTCTCACACAATGCTCTGCAATTCTTATTTCTATACTACAACAGTATATAACTTTACTATCTTAATTTCATTAATGCTTGTCCAAATTTATCTTTCTTTAGTGGTTTTTTTAAATTTGCCTATACCAATACCAATTTTACCACCATCAAGTATCTAAAGAAGGCAAAAATTCGTCTATCCTTTAATGTCCGTCAAAACTTTTGAATTTTTCGGATCTTTGGGCGGTGGTGTATTACTTTCTTCTTTCTCGCTTTTAATATCACGTGATTTGTCGAAATGGGATCTATCCAAATGCAAAGACATTTGCAATAGTTTGTGATAGATTTTCAGCATCAAGAAGTTCTTTTAACCAGTCCAGTCCAGTGAAAGAAGTCGTGCCCAAAATTTTGTTTTTGGGGTCAGCCAAATTTGCTATTTTAAGTGTCATTTTAAACGCTAAAATTTTTACTTCGCCCATTCCAGGACAGATAGAAAAGCTGTAGGCACAATACATATAATATATACTACAAATAAAGTAAAAATTAATACTAAAGTTAAATAACAGCTATAAATACAATTATTCTGCACTATTAATTCATGGTTTAAAATATTTACGCATGTGTCCAACCCTGCTCTGGGTACAATGATAATTTACTCATCTGTCCGGACACAATGCGATAACTGTAAGAATTTATCTATCCGTCTACGCACATGCATAATTTATCTGTCTGTGCGGACATTTTCAGAAGTGTCCAATTTACTTTAATTTACTTTCTGCCCGTAAGTATATAAGAACAAGTGTAAACCACTAGAGGGTTCTGCGTAACGGGGTTCCGACCACAATACGCGAACGTTCCCCCGTGTGGTGTGAGAGGGTCGACATGCATACTCTCCCCCCCCTTGGTGGTAAGGTGCAGCCCAAACAAACCCCGCTTGGTGAATGCGGGGGTAGCCAACAGCCAATCAGATTGCAGAGACCCACTCCTCGTTTGGTGGTGGGAGAGGGAAAGGATTGCCCTAGCTTCAGTTGATTTCCAATATCTAGGTCCTCTTCTGGGGGAGGCTTGCTGAAAGGGGTCCACGATTGGTGGGGATAGCCAAAAGAGGTTCCATTTGGGAGGAGTCGCCAACAATATGATTTAACCAATTTAGCTTGCCTTGGGACCTCTTTTAGTGCCCCCCTACGGGGATCCTTTTTGGCAACCCCCTTCTACCAAACTGGGACTTGTTTTGGCTACCCCCTCCCCCAATTAGTGGGGATGCAATAAACGGGAATAAACGTCCTCCCTCAACCAACTTTTTGTCACGTTTGTAAGAAAATAAAACTGCAATAATGGTCCAGAACAATTTTTCGTATGAGTAAACCTATTTGGCACAAAGGCCAAGTTGGCCCGGTGAACGGACTCGGGCCTAGCAGCTGACTTAGCCTAAATGGTTCATCGGAGAAAACGTTTTTTCACCGGGCCCAGTTGTGCGACCGGAGATCGCTCCACTGCACGGGAACAAACAACCCTAGATACAACCGGTAATGGAAGGTCAGCAGTTCGTTGCACGTGCACCTCGTGGGTGCCGTGATATCCCTCGCCTACCATTGTTGTCGGCTGGTGTAGTGCCCACGGACACCATATCCAACCAAAGGTGATCTACGAAAAATCTGTCGGCGAGGTGATCAAACGCAAAAATGGCTCCGGGATTTCCATCAGACTGGATCATTCAAACTTCTTCCAGCTGCTAAACGAACGAAGACCTTTTCCAACAAAAGGTGGTTCTGTAGCGCTTCTAGCAGGGCTGGTGGACCAAGAGGAAACCGACGACAAGCCCAAGACGGGAGGCGTCACGCACCCTCGTACCCACGAAACCAGGACCTAGAAGAGAGAAGGGAAGAGGGGTCTTCAGCTTTTCACTCACCATTGAAAGTTAAGAATTGGTCCCGACGGTGATCGAACCACGGCCCTTCTACTCCGGAGCACACATGCTAACCAACTACACCACGGGACCATCAGCTGAACTCCCATATCAAGCTTATCAATCTTTCCTGTACCTGCTTCCCTTACAACTCTGTTGATCCGGTCCATTCATATATGGGGTCAAGCCAGGTTTAGCCGAAGATGAATGAACGAAGATCTTTTCCAACAAAAGGTGGTTCTGTAGCGCTTCTAGCAGGGCTGGTGGACCAAGAGGAAACTGACGACAAGCCCAAGACGGGAGGCGTCAGGCAACCTTATAGCCACGAAACCAGGACTTACACATGAGAGAGAAGGGAAGAGAGAGGATCAGCTTTTCATTCAGGATTGAAAGTTGGCTCAGCTGGCGCTTACAACTCAGACGTGTTTACCACTACACCAACGGGCCATCAGCTGAACTTTCATATCAGGCTTATCAGTCTTTCCTTTCTTTCCTTTGCCTGCTTCCCTTACAGTTAGACCATTTTCTCGTCATCGACTTCTTCTTAGGGATGGGTCAAAAACTGTGCTTTTTCAGGATAGCCATGGCCGCTAATATTATTTGTTCTACAATAATGTGCATACTATAGTACGACCAAAAAATGTGTGTACAAACTTTGACCGTTTATAGCAGATTAGACAATGGAGCAAATGGACAACGCAGAAATGAGCCCAGTTCTCGGAATTCGCTAATATCTTCCAAGCTAGACTCAAACCGGAATCCGTGAATTTCGGGAATTGGGTGCGCTTTCAGACATTGGTGCTATTACAAGATTTGTTCAGCTCATCAAGAGCTTTCGAATGATACCCATATTGTGGGGTATTGGAGAAAGTTTTTAAATTCCGGAAAATCCGGTTTTCTTGAATTCCGGGAATTGTGTGCATTTTCAAGAGTTCATTCTATTACAAACGTTGTTCAGCTCGATAAGAGCTTTCGAACGATACCCATCTTGTGGGTATTGGAGAGAATTTTTAAAATCCGGAAATTTTGAAAACCCGGAATTCCGGAAATTGGGTGCATTTTCGTGAAAAATGTCTAGGAGCAAAAATATGCAGCGGGACCAGCTCTATTCGATCGTGAAAACAAAATTTTGACTGCGATAAAAATTTGCCGAAAAACTAGACATTTTAGATTTTCCGTGAATGAAACCCTGAATTCCGGATTTTCCCGAATTTTCGAAATCTCGGGTTTCTGAGGATTCTAAAAACATATACATTGTTGGGGTCTGCTCCATTGTCTAATCTGCTATAAACGGTCAAAGTTTGTACACACATTTTTTGGTCGTACTATAGAATTCCAGGATCGACTATACGACATCTCATCTCAAGAAAAGCGTGCTAAAATTTCTGTTAAATAACTGGACAATGAATTGTTGCAAATCAAAGAAATCAAAAGTTGTATTTTTCGTAAAAAGGTGACGCATATTTGGAGCTCCTACCTTCTCTTAAGGCAAGGGGTGTGTAAAGTTGTTTCATGTTCTCTACAATATTCTGGAAGCGACCTTGTTCAGCAGAAGTTTGTGTAATTTTCCAAAATTTACATAAACAATATAAATACTATATGATATTGAAGCTCTGCATTTTCCGCACTATTTTAGGTTTGTTTGCCTCAGATGTCTTGCAGGGTATCTGCAGGACCGCAACGGCAGTTCAAAGTGCTTATGACATGATGAGGTACAGTGGAGCAGTTTTCAGAAGCTATCGTGAGTGTCTGATGTTTCCCGCTGCTCACCTGGTCGCAATAGGCGACGCGTTCAATCCGCTGATGCTGGTAGTTATTGGAGTTGATCGTTTGCTAGCCGTCTCCTTGTTTTACTGGTATTGGAAGCAGACACTGAAGTATTCGCTTTGCATGTTAGGCTGTGCGGTTGGACTTTCCGTTTGGGGTTACATTTTTGCATGGGTATGTGTACTTTATGTTGGAATAGAAGGTACAATGAACTCTGTCGGATGTCGAATCCTTCCTTCATTTGGCGTGGAATTTGCGCTGACATTTTCCTTATTTCAAAGCGGTTGGGTTGGCTTTGTGTTAACACTAGCCACAATATTTACCGTTATAAGGAAGTCATTTAACCACAAACCGCAAGGTGAACAATTTGATGCCTTCAAGAAACATTTGCAGTTGACAAAGTATTTAATGCTAATATGTGTGGTGGAGCTGGTTTTGGTGGTTGTCCCGAAAACCTATTTAGTTATTGCGTCCATTTTCAGAACGCCGTTGTTTCGAACAGGAACAGGGCCGGTGCAGGTGATGTTCGTAATAGCAGTATGCTGCGGACCTCTCAAAGTTGCTGTATTGTCTCATTGCAATGAAACATTTCGGAGTGCTTTTAAAGCTGCAACTACATGGCATAGATCAAATACCACCATTGTTTCCGCTAATATGAAGATTCCATGAAGAATGAAAGTTGCTTTACTTTTGGTAAAAAATAGAAAACATTTGATGACATATTGCACATATATTTAGTGTTGTGGTTGTTGAATAATCTACTATCTACTCCATATGTGAAAATGTGACAGAGAAATCAACATTTGCAAGGAGTACTACAGTCGCGTAGGACCTATGATGACTGTTTCCGCCAAATGCCCTTGAGACTTCAAAAATTCCTAACGCTTAGAATATTATAAAAATTGGTCTGGTACTGATGAAAACCTTCGAGAAACAGCAAATTCTTTTATGTTTAGGCCAGTGTAGTTGATCGCTGGTGCTGCCCTTCTTCTTGTCGACAGCTAGCCCCTCCCCTTGTCGTTGTGGAGGTCTTTGGCCTTCAAGAATTACCTTAACTTTTCTCCATTCGTGCAGTATTAAAGTTTTAAAAATTAAAGGTTTCGAATAACGCTGCACACACAATTTAATAAGTTTCACAGGCATTTACGACTAACAGCTTTAATGTTTATGAATTTAACATTTGTTGTGGAGTAAAGTTTAGTTTTAGTGTTATGATTCAAAAACTATTGCAAGTATTCTATAAAAGTTTCAATGCTTCCTAATTTTGCCTCTACAAGGGTTCAAGGAAATGAGGGTCCAAGACCCTTGCTTTCTTACACATTTGAGGGGCAGTTTAATTGTCGGTTTTATTGCTGGTAGATTATTAGAGGTGAAATTGAAAGACAAATGAGAATTTCAGAAGGGAAGCGTTTTGCTGTATCCACGAAATTAAAATAGTACCAATCCTTTTACGCAAGACGTTGGATATTCCCTTCAAAATGGCAGTAACGTTCAAATATACACTGTTCGAAGCAGTACGACTCCATAACTTGAGCCCTTATCCACCAAGCTGCTTTGGAGTTTCATGTTATCCATGATTTCACACTACACACCACTAATTGTCTAAATGAATTGCATGAAACAGAGAGCAATACAGGGTTTTGTATTTGTTGTTAGGCACGACATTTGAATAAGGATTGCCAAAAATGTGAAGTTAGCGGAAACAGGAATCTGCTTTTCAACGCACCTCTATTAATCCCATTCTACTCTACATAATTACAAAGCTCTGTACCAATCTGCAGCAAGCAATCCGAATTTGAATAGCTTATCATTTTGATGCAGTCTGAAATTAGAGAATATAGTAGTCTGAATTTAGGTCTTATGAAATTGTCTTACAACTCCAGTCCGGAAGTTGCAACCCTTCTAATTGAAGGGTAAAGTATTGGAAACTCTGAATAAAGAAATCAACAAAGGCTACACTGAACCCTACTTAGGCTCTAATTGGGCTGACCTCATTGTTCCAATTGCAAATCCAGTCAAACAGAAGCATCAGTGTATGCTTTGATTTTAAAGTTACTTATTTCTTGCACTGAGATAGATTTTCACCGTTTGCCATGAGTCGAAGGAATACTGTATATACTGGTTTAAGCAGTGGGGGCAGGCTAAAGCGGCGATACTCCAAATTTCTTGTATCGGTTTCATAGGAATACATAGCATGTGCTACGCCCAGAACGTGGTCGTTGGTTCTTAGCTTACTCTCAGT
>JASAND010005201.1:0-12531 GCA_030248195.1 Trissonchulus latispiculum
TGTACTTCGATTCAGTTACGTATTGCTATAGGGACTCCTAAGTACGAGGGTCCACAGGAAATTGACCCGCATTACCATAAGGCATTACCATTGACAGAGGACCCTTCGAGGCCTGGTACGGTTCGCTCTGGTAGGGTCCGGCTGGACGGGCCTTCTGTTCGGTGACTGTCTACGGTTGGAAATTGCATTGTCTGCGGTGCTGGGGAGTATACCGCGAGTGTCCCTTCCATCGCACACCTGTGACACTGTCCTCCCACCCTAATTTTGTGTGATTTTTGTTGTTGTTTAATCAATGTATAGGTGATTGGTACCTTTTTTCGGGTTTTAGCATTTGGTTGTGCTTTTACGGGGAGGGAGCCGTAGGGTTCAAAATTTTAAAATTTGGGTTCAGTTGATTGCATTTTCTTTCTTCTTTCGTTAGGGTGCCCGCCACCTCGGTATAGCCGTTGTAATCGTCGGTGTCGGTATAGCTAGTTTTTCTCTATCACCTTTCTGTCTGTTTTGTTTTTCTACTCAATATGGTTACACGGTGTATTCTTCTTTTCATATTTCAAATTCTCTTCGCTCTTTTCTTGAACCATTACAATTTCTTGATGACATTATTTCTTTTTTTTTCTTGTTCTTACTACCTTAGGCTTTTGTCTGGCATTGTTAACCGTACTTCATTCCATTATGGCTGCTAATTACATGTACAATTTTTTGATTTTCTTGCTTTTTGTTTGATATCTCTATGCATAATAATTTCTCTTGTCACTTGTATATATTCACAATAAGGGGTTTTTGTCTTTGTTTTGCTACTGTTTCCTGTCGGTGCTCCCTACTCTTTTGGTACCTGGGTGTACTCGGGCGGGAATTTAAAATTCTACGTAGGTTTTGCAGTAGGTAAGTAAGTTTTTGCAGTAGTTTGTCAAAAATGTCTCGATTTAGTTACGAGTAGTTTTACCGTCGGCCGGTTAGCATGTTAAAAAATTGTGTGCTCAACCGTGGTATGGTGTATGTTCACCGCAGTCGTTTTATTTTATCTTTACGTAATTTTCACAAAAGTTTTATCTTTACTAGTACCTAAGATAGCTGTGAGTAACATTCTTATTATCAAGTTGTCTAACTGTGTGGACCCGTCCGAGGCCGCCCGGGGCCAAAAGAGGTGGTATTATGTGAAGTTAGCACCGACAGGAAAGATATAAATTATTCATGAGATGCTAAGCCTAAGTGAGTTTACACATAAATTCTGACAAACGGTCAACGTTTCTTGTTTCTCTTGACTAAATTCCTAGGTCTGGCTAACTAATGGGTGTAGTTCTCCATATTGGATTGGTTAGGTTCAGTGTGGGTGTAGGTTCTGTTCCGCGTGGTTGGGTAGAAGCTGTCGGGTTCGAATTTGGGGTTTCGAGTTGCTTTTTAGTCAAGTTTCTCCTGTGTCGCTCTGTCGGCTTTCGCCGGGTGTTTTGTATCATTTTTGGTATTTGGTCAAGTTTATAATTTTGATTGAATTTAATGTTTTGTACTAATCTCTTCGTCAAATTCTTGTTGAAATTAAGTAAACCGTTGTAATCATTTCGTCGATTTCCAGTTGGTCAGGACCGAACAGTTCTCCAGCGTCACACACCACTGTTGTTCACCTGTAACTTAGTCTTTATCCTAGAGAATAAAAGTCAGGCAACGATATTTTATTAAGATCAGTATAGTCAAACTTCACACTGTGACTTTGAGGGGGTAAGCATTGTTATCTTTCCGTTATGGCACTCCAAGATAATTAATTTATGTGGAAAGACCAGAGGAAGACGGCGAAAAGTGATAAGTTGTTAAAAATTCGTTTCAAGTTTGCTGGATTTTTCCCAGTCATTCCAAACTTGCATATCAAAGACATGTTGCGCCAATATAAAAGACTATATTTCTTTACTATCCCCTGATTCTAGTCGAAGCATTTGGATTTGTAATATTTCTGGTTTGACAACCACCACCTTTTTCTGATCTATATTTAATAACAAACTTTATAACCCTAATAAACTTGAGCAGGCACTGCGAATTGATGAAAATTAATTTCAAAAAGTATTTTTGGAGTCACGACTCGCATTTTAAAAATTTTACCAATCGAGCACAACAATTTGGTATGGATATGTTTCGGCAATGCTGAGTTCAAATATCAAAAATGTTTCGATTCACTTGGGCGATCAAGGGAAACCGAAAATTTTCTACGTTGAAAATTTGCATACAGGTATTTTCTAGATAGTAGAACACAAGTCTGAAGCCAATTTTTAGATTGAACGTTTCGTTTGCTCTGTATCAGCTAATGTTTGAAGCATACGGCTTAGGCTCATGCTGAACTAACTAAAAGTTGAATCTAAAAATGTACTTTAGATTCGTGTGCTGCGACTCAAAAAACCCTGCATACAACTGTTCAACAACGTCGGCAACAATTTCTTTCAATAAGACAATATCCCCACGTCTATAAAAAGCGAATATTAGAGAAATGCAATATTCACCTGTACTTGTTGTGCTTGATTGGTGATGTGTAAACGTGGAATGTGCCAATTTATCTAACAGTTACAGAGAAACGTTTCCTGCAATCTGTTCAGTGACAGTGACACGATGTTAATGGGGGGGGGTCGCAGGGTGCCAATTTTTATAGTCCTCGATTTCGTTCATTTTTAGTACAATATACCCCCATGCGTGTTCAAAAACAAGACAAATTTTTAGAGTCCAAAGTCAATCAAAGTCAAGAGATTGCATTTCAAATCCCTACAATTTAGTAATTACGCCAGTATGCCTCACTGCGGGATCGAAGTAGCGTACACATGGGAAGACAGAAGATTACGGCATGACTACTTCAATTTAAACCCTCTACCTGTTATTCAATTCGGCGTTTGAGCGATTTGGTCAAGCTCATTCCGACTTTTATTTACTTCAATCTTTAACTCGCTCTAACTTTCTCACACTGCTTTCTAGAAATTTGTTGTGAGAAGATAAAATGTTTAGAACTTCAGTTTGATATAAAATTTTTCTATTTTTGGAAAAGTTGAAATTGGCCATTTTTCACTAAATGCTTTTGTCATCGCAATCGATAAAGATATCGATAGTCCTTCTAAATCCAAATGATTATTCCATTTGTAATTGTTTAAAGAAAATAAAGCAGTAGCACAAAACCTAACGTGTCCTTAAAATTTCAGTATAATTTCTTTATTCTTTTCTTCTATTATTTTCATGGTTTATATAGAACTTCTGGTTTCATTCTTTCTTGACACTCCCCGCCGGCATTGACGGAAAATGAAAACGTCACTTCATAACACCGTCCGACAGATTGCCCGTGGACAATTCCAAGGGTACGAGGTCCATTACCCCGCGCCTGGAGGACAATCCGCTTGGGAAGGCGACCAGGACAAACCGAACCTCACCGTCTGGGGCCGGGAGCAGCCTGCTAACCATTGCCAGTTTCCACGTAACCCTGCCTATCCCTCAGAAGGACTACCTCCCCTTCCTTGGGCTCCTTAGGCAATTCTTTGTTCCTGCGCTTGAAATGAATACTGTCAGTACTTCTTTTTGATGTGCTTCCATTGGGCAGTTAAATCTACCTTCTCTAGAGTAAAGTCTGGATCCAACGGGTCCTCATGGATAGGAGGCATGGAAAACTGGCGCATAGGAGCTACAAAGCCAGCGGGAGTCAGAACACCTCCATCGTTGACCTCAGCGCTGACGGAAAGAAGAGTTCGGGAATTCAATACCCCTTTTACTTGGATAAGAGTGTCATCAGGCCGTCCTCGTTGATACTTGCTCGCCACAGTGACTTTTTGATCGCTTTCTTTACTAAACCAATTAATCGCTCGCAGAAGCCGCCGACCCACGAAGACTTCTTCGGAATTCTATTCAACTAAGTTTCTTTCTCGGAGAAAAACTTGGTTAGCCTTTCCAAAACCTCAGAATCCGGTTTGTCACCCCAAACTCCATTCAACATGTTCGAGGCCTTTGGAACTGTGGCGCGTTGTCTGTTAATAGCATCGAAAGAGTGCCTCTTCTAGAGATAAACCTGATTATCGAGTTCAAGGCTAAATTTGCAGTGCAGTTCGTGACCACCTCCAGATGCACAGCACGTGTGACCAAACACGTGAAAAGTACAACCCTTTTTGATATGGAGCTTTCTTTACAGCATCCTTGATCATCAATGGACCTATGGATGTCAATGAAATGCAGTGTGCAATGCAAAAGTCCAGACCACAATTGGAATAATCCATTCCAATATGCGTGTAAGTTGGTGCCATGCTGATTCTTTCTATCGGGAGCTGTGCCATACGTGGTGGGTGGAACGTACCACCCTCCGTACGCCGGTAAACAGTGCATGCCTTGATAGTCTTGCGAAATGTATTCAATCCATGAGAAATCCAAAATTACTTTCGCACTTCCACCAATGTAGACCGACTTCCGAAATGGAGAATTAATAATCGAGTAAAATAAGATTCCTTCGGGATCAATAGTGGAAATTTAGCATCATAAGAGATTTCACCATTGGCCAATCTTCCCCCACATCGGAGCTGACCAGGATGCAATATCTGAATGTTGTCATCAGCGCTTCGCTTCGTTGGATCTCAGCCAGAGAAATCGAGTACAGTCCATGTGTTCTTCATCAAGCCCTACCTGAAGAAACGCCTTCTCAATATCCGAAACCATTGCTATCTTTAGCAACTGAAAGCGCAGCAGTATATTTGCAAGATCCTCTAAGTAGTTGATTCCTTTGTCGAGCAAATCGTGCAGGCAGATTCCGTTTTTAGTCTTGGCACTTGCATCGTATAATATCCGGACGTTTGTTGTTGTTCGATCCTTTTTGATATACAGTGAATCACATATCTTTTCTTGGTGTCTTGATAAACAGGTTCGATGATTCCTTTTGCCAATTAATCCTTAATTATATCGATGTAGCCATCAAAACGTCCGAGATCACGTTGCGCATAGACTCCGAAGAGTTCGGTGAAGTCTACGACGAGCTTCCTGAAAATTCGAAGACAGTCTGTGGACATCTTCCATGTTTCCATGAACAATTGACATAGTACATAGTAGCGACCATCCACATGGACAGTCGTATCCTTGTAACAACGAACAAAGTTGTAGCCTTTAGGTGAATCTTTGTCATTCGAGATGCTGATTGATTCTAAGTTCCAAAGATCTGATACATCCTTTTATGTTGCAAAGAAACGTCGTCGCCGTTGAAGACCGTTCTGCTTGCAACCGAAGTGTATTGCTAGCCAAAATCGGACCCAAAGGATATTCTATTTGTATTGACGCACTTTTGACCACGTACGCTGGTTAGCTTCACCGTATAAAGAGGAAGTGATAGAGCTATTCCTGGAATCAAATAGGCGTTGATCTTGAGACGGAAACCGTTTCTTCCATGGATCGCCATTCGAACCACTTGAGCCTTGACCTTTTTTGTTTCCGATGTGTTGAAACGAGCCGTCTTCAATACTTCATCCCTTATTGGTTCCAGCCCCAATTGATCCGCTGAATCCTTGTCGATGCATGTATATCGTGCACCACTGTCGAAGTGTATGTGTTGGGTCCGGATATGACCCGTTTCAGGATTCTCCAAATTGGTCCAACACGTTGCCATAATAATACCATCCGTTTAGCACCCTCCAGGAACGTCTGAGTGTGTCCAAGATCCGATGCAGGTTCTTCTTCTTCTGGATTGGAGCCCTGTTGAACAGCAACCGGCGCTTTGTTCCTGTTTCCGCGCACACACTGGAGTGGTGTCCTTGCTGCTTGCAATGAAAGCAAGGTTTTTCTTTTCTGTTGCCATATGCTGTTTACTCAAACATTTGAAACAGCGTCCTTCTTTCTGGCGAATATCCTTTCTCTGGTCCAACGCGGAATTCTTCTTACAATCATCACTGTAGTGACCTGGGACGACCGCGAAAAACACAAGCCAACTCGACTTTAGCTTGACTGCAACAACGTTGAAGCTGTCGAGCAAATTTAAATTCGAAATCTTTCTTTGCTTCCTTTTCTGAGCTGTCTTTTTTAGTATCCGTGTACAACAGCTTAATAATTGTGAGCATATCTAGAAAATCGGACATTTTCATGCCTTTTCTACTTTTTCCTTCATAACCCTCCGACGTTTCAGCTCACCTTGAACCCCAGTCGGTAGTTTCGGCAGAAGTGTGTAGACTTGATAATCTAGTGCCGTTTCGGGGACACCTAATTTGCATAAGGAAACTGTCGTGGCTCTCACTTCATCAATGAAGTTTTCGAGTTGTGTGTAGCTTTCCTTGAAACGTAGACTTTGCATAGCTTTTAGTTTTGCATCACCGAGGTTTTGTGTTTGTCCGTATTTCCTTTTCAGAGTAGCCACAGAATTCGGATAACTTGATGCTTGAACTCCTAACCCTTTGATTTTATTGTGTGCAGCCCCTGTCAAAACTTGATGCCAATAACCTAGCTTTGGGTTTGAGAATTCAACTTTACACCGAACGATTCCCAAACATTCTACCATTCCAATCTATCACCACTAAACGTAGGCAACTTTACCTTGGGGAGCTTGCTGAGAGTACCTGTGTTCCGAGCCGGACCGTTACCTCCTTCTGCACGAGCCGTGGGCAGTTTGCTGTCAACAGTCCTTCTAAATCCAACTGATTATTCCATTTGTAATTGTATAAAGAAGATAAAAGTAGTAGCACAAAACCTAACAAGTCCGTAAAATTTCAGTATAATTTCTTAATACTTTTCTTCTATTACTTTCTATATTTTTTCAGTTTTCTTCAGTTTTCAATCTGAAATGCATACGTACGCGGCAACCAAATTTGTGAACTACTCACAAGCAGCAGCATAAATTGCACGAATGCAAATGGAGCCTCTATTTGAGCACTCTGTTGATAATCTATTTGTGCTTTTCAATTTTTCAATTCAATTTCAATTTCAATTCAGCGCGAAATTTGTGCTGTAAATGGGGGATTCAAGATGTGACGATGCATGCCTTTGGTGATATGTTTCTATGTCAGATTTGTGCGAAAATCGACTTTATCCTAGTTTGAAAATTTCTAGGCAATCAATGAGCCAACGAAAAAACACTACATATGGATATTAACATAATATCTAGTCATGATTAACATTGTGCCGAGTATGCTCATTTGCTTTTGCAAAGCTCTCAAACTTTCGGTCACAGCAAAATTTTCTTAACTTTTTCTTTTAACCTATGCTTAACACACTTCGAGTAGTCTTTGGAAGACTATTGTGAATGATAGGGAAAGTTTTGCAACAAACGCAAATGTCTTGCTTTGTGGACGCATGGGAAGTACAAAACATGTAAAAATGAGACAAATCGGAGACGGTAGAAAATTGCGGCCCCCATCCTTAACAATATTTACAGCTGCTGATTGCCTGGACACAGCACGAAATTGTTGGAATACAAGCCGACAGGAATGCCGCTGGCCGGAAGCGACGAACGGTACACATACTAAAACACGCAGCGGTAGAACTTGTCAAAGGTGGGACAGCACAGCACCTCATCAACACGGATATCATGGATATGACATCCCAGGAGGAGACGGTACCTGCGCTCTACCTGATAATTTCAAAGTGCCTTGGTGTTTTACTCTTGATCCAGATAGACGATATGAAGAGTGTTTTCCGGAATGCGACGGGCCAGGTACCGACTGACACAGCCATATATAATGTTCATCTGTTAAAGCTTAAAATCAGCTCAAAAGTCCATAAATTAGCTAAAAATTTAGAAAAATTTTCGAAACTTTATTTTTAAACGCTTTTGAGGGACAAGCGGACAAGGGAATGCCAGAAAATTGAGAGGATGGGCCGCAGAGAATGGAGGGGAACCTACCTATGCTTAGGGCTCACTATGCCTCCACCTAAATAATACCAGTAGATATGTAAACAGACATATCAAAGAATATGAACTGATGTTTTAACATAGCAATGCCCCAAGGGTGTGTCCAGGATATTGGAAAGGGAGATTGAACTTGATCAAACCGTTTGATAGTCACACAATTTCTTGGCGACTTAATGGGTGCACGAAAATAAACATAAAAATCTCCCTTTTCGAGGATACCCCTGTTCTTCCTTTACAAGTAAGGGTAGGGATGATCAGAAGGTTGCAGTACAACAGAAGTTGGGGAATCTGTTGGTTTTAAGTTTCGCAGTGTGCACAAAGATTCGGTGAATATATCGTGCGTAAAAGTAGGTTTTCGTAATTCTTGAAATACGCAAAAAAATTTTGCTATCCTAGAGTATGCAAATGTCTTATTAAACCTAGATTTATGCAAAATTATTTGCTTAATTCTAGGTTTAAGGAAATGCCGTGTATATGTACTTTATATAGACGTATACTAACTTTATACTAACCGAAAATGAGTTGAATTTTATTCAGGAAGCGTCAGAATGACGCTACGACAATTTTTGAGACCTGTGAGGGAGAAGTTTACCATGATGTACCATCTCTTGGGTTTGTGGGGGAAGTAAAAGGCCCAAATGTAGCACTCCAAACTCCGAGATTTGGGAGGAGGACACACGCCCTAATCTGCACCAAAGGCTTTTTGGCTAAAAGTGCTCCTTTTCCGATGTACATTGCAACAAACAGAACTCAAAAGCTTCTGTTTTGGTAATAGGGCTTTAATATTTGTACAATCCTTAATTTTGATAACTGAAAATAAACGAGTTTTGTCGAGAAGATTGCCAGGTTTCTACGCTTTGTGCGGTGCTCAATTTTGCGTAACCTACGCGCAGTTTACTAAACTAAACTCCAGGATAAACTTTACTGGAAAGTAACTTTGGATAGCAAGACAAGTGTCACCACAAAATATAAATTCGAATATGAGTCGGACAATGAACAAAAGTTGGCTAATACAGGGCTAACTACGGGAACTAACAAGGAAGAGACTTAGCAAGACCTACCCGTTTTACACCCAACCTAAGAACTGAACTTTTGGTCCCATTCTCAGAACAGTGAATATGCTAATCCAAAGCATAGGCCGAATTTCAATTTTGATTGAGCGTTATCAGCAAATAGTTTTACGCAAGGCTAGAGTAATTCTCCACAAAATATCCCCTTTTTACCCCCGGGCACAATCTCACGGGTCCAGAGAGGACTATAAGCAGTTAAACAAAACCATAGGTAAATGGTAGCATAAAACTAGAATAAGGACAAGAAACACTAACAGAGAAGAAGGTTAGGGTGACAACATGACAAGCATAAACATACAAACACATACACAGTTACAACAACTAGTTGGACGATCGTCACTAGTTTTGGCTCACACAAAAATAAAACTGCTGTGACACATGTCGAGAAGCACTACGATTCGGAACATACCGACATACAAACAAACACAGGAAGAAAGAATACATCACTACTTTTGACCGACGAGGACCCCCGAAGCCAAAGAGAGGCCATCCTGAAAAGATTCCGGTAAGGTGCAGCAGTATCCGCAAAGTCACGTAGACACCAATAGACAGCGTATATACACAGAGTGGATGAAATAACCTAAGGCCACCAAGCACCGTAATTGAAGGCAACCAGTACAGTAGAACAAAATAGAAATACGACAAATAAAGTACAATATAAAACAAACAAATGGACAAAACAAACAAATGGACAAATCAAAACTGCCTTAGGAATACGAAGGACACGCATATACAAGAGAAAACAAAAATGAAGCAGCTATACGGAATGATTATACAAAAGATCGCATTATATATCCAATTGTGTAATCAACCTGACAAGTAAGTTATGCTGAAAATTTTTCAAAATGGACACAAGAGTTAAAAAAACCAACACCGTGGTAAAAACAATAAAGATCAAAAGGTCAACAACGCGGGCAGTTTACCAAAAATTACAAGAAAATTTTCCGGCTCCCGCCGCATTTCACGGAAGCAGCACATCTAAGAAAATAAAGATAAATTTCGAAACATCCATTCAGAATATACTGACAACAATAATCATCACAAACAAAAGAGGACCCGAAAGATTAAACAAAAAACAACAAGTTAACGAAAGGGGACAAGGGCAGGGCGTCACAGGTAAGGAACAATCCAGCTCAGAACGTGCACAAGCAGTACAATTCGTACCATCCGGAAACTACACCAGAAAAATGTCTGACCCAGAATACCAGAAGCATACAAACCAGTAGTAGCCGGAACCAGCATCTTCGGTTTCCCTAATATTCAAATTGTACTTGTGGAAGGCTGAAACCAGGATCTGAAAGATGTGAAGAAAAGTGTCCAGGGCGGGGATCGAACCGCCGAGCTTTGGTTTAAGAGTAGAACGCTCTACCACTAAGCCACATCCCCGGACGTAGAGACTAGATTATTACGCTGATTTCAACCTTTCTGGGTTGCTGATATTTAACATACTCCCCTTGCTAATTGAAATTCGGCCTCGAATTTCCAGGAATTGCAGGTCGAGTCCTCAATCAAAGCACCGTTGTGGTCTAAGGGCGGCTCCCCGGCTGCCTCCTAACCCGAGGCCATATCATACTTCATTTTTCTTCAAAGCCGGGAGCCTTTACATCATACACAAGAACCATATCAACCATATAAACTATAACCCTTAGCACCACGAGGACTACCATAACCAAACCAACTATATCTCAAGGACCTGCAATTCCACCACTCCCAGGCTTCTTTAAACGACTTCATCTCCTCAGAGCGGTATGGACACGGCACGGTCGCCAAATGTGGAAGGCTGAAACCAGGATCTGAAAGACGTGAAGAAAAGTGTCCAGGGCGGGGATCGAACCGCCGAGCTTTGGTTTAAGAGTAGAACGCTCTACCACTAAGCCACATCCCCGGACGTAGAGACTAGATTATTACGCTGATTTCAACCTTTCTGGGTTGCTGATATTTAATATACTCAATGAATGAAAGTAGTATAGTAGGGCCATTAGGGGGCCCCAATCCCGGATTGAGATTTTCCCTCCCACTCCCTCCCGCAGCTTGAGCATAGGTTTCCTAGTTTTTCCACAACCATCTTTTCGCTTTTCATTGCCACCCCTCTGCGTTCTTCCCCCGGGGCTTGGGACCCGGCGTAAGCCCATTAATGGTTTTTTGGGGTTTTTTGGATTTTCTTAAATTTTTTGTTTTTTTTAATTTTCTTAATTTTTTGGGGGTTTTTGTATACGAGCATTTATGTGCGTCTATATACAATATATACAGTAGTCCTTAAGGTGGCGATTCCCTTTGGTCACATAAAGTTTGCACAATTATTACTCATTCATTATTTGGAGTTAAGAAGCCATTTTTTATATCAAAATGTAGCTTGACATTTTCTCTTTTTAATGCAAGCCACGAAACTAATGTTGCTTTTCTAAAATAGTTTTAACACATTTTAGAAGAAGTATAATTTTCCAGAATTTTTGCAGACTCAAGTAAATTTTTTCGCGAGACATCGGTTATATCATTCGATACCTCCATCAAAAATCTGGGGACGATTTTTTATTTATTGTGAAGTTGCTCTTCGTTATAGAAAAATAAGCTGAAATGTGTGCGTAACCTGTATTTTGCCTACTTTTCCAAATTTGTCAAGCGATTATATTAGCTAGAAAGCAGCAATCGGGGCAACTAAAAAATCGTCCCTGGGTATATTTGCGCCGAACACATTTGCTCAGTAGCAGCCCTCCACCTTGCATGATGAATGCTCCACAATCTTTGGAAACAAATTGGTCGTGTTTTTGCAAAAACTACATTTTTTATGATAGCAGCCTACAGGAAAGCAGTTGGTAGACGATCATGCGTCGGATAATGTGTCCCTGTGAGACCTTCAGATCGATGCCCTTAGATTGATTTTACGGCATGCGTAGTTGAAGAAATGTTGGATTATTTGATTTCTGCAAAAATGACAAGTTTTCGACGCCAAAACAAGAAAATCGTCTATATCTCATGGTAGAGAAAAGCTAGAAACTTGCTTTAAAAAGCAAAAATGTCAAGCTCAATGAGATCTTTCGAATGAATATAGTCATAACTGTATAGCAGCTGCCAAACGTTCAGAAATTGGGAAAAACAAATCTGACCGGAAATCCCGAACTTTTGAATCGGGATTGCGCGGAGGGTGTTGGAACGCTAAAAGAACTTATTTCGGAAAGTTTCATCAAACTTCATCTTAATTTACGCAGCCAAACAACAATATGTGTCCAAAAGGAATCACCACCTTAAGAGGACTGTTGGGATAAAGCAAGCATATACAACAATCATATATCCAGAGACATAGTACTCACCCCATCTCCTAATATTATTCGTTTAGGGTATATGTAGGCTAGTGCGTCCTTTGTTTGATGGTACTTAAGCATTCCCACATCTGTATTTGTAAATCCCCTGTTTTCTCCTGATTTTGTTTTGCCTGTCTTTAATACATTTTTAAAATCTTCAGGGCCATATTTATTTAGGGTTTTGCTTACTCCTTTATGGGAAACTTTATTCGTCTTTCCCCAAGCTAAGTAAGTTTTGCTGCAAAGTGCTACTATACCATCGCCCGTCCATTCTTCTTTGAACAACCCAGGGATTCGTTTTTGAGTAGGGTCTTATACAAAAAAAAAGTCTTTT